>JAEQBH010005380.1:0-185396 GCA_016808115.1 Tetrastigma voinierianum
AGGTTGCTATAAGATTGGAAGAAAGAACTGGCCAATTTACATGCTTTTTGAGGTCAATGTACAGAATCGCAGTAAGAAAAGAAATCACCTTGTCGCAATCAATCTCTATGTCACAAATGCAAAAATAAACGGATCAGCAGTTTAATTCGCAACTTGCATGAAGGCAGAAAACAAGAAACGATGTCGCAACCTGAGAGGGAGGTTTGCACCGGCGATCAAATCGCTTACAACGTAAATGGTGTCGTATTACGAAAATGTTGTCGCGACACGTAATCCAAGAGAAGCAAAGACACAGTCACCGACATGAAATTGTGGTCGCGACACAAACACTTGGAGACCAGAAAAAGTTGTCGCAACAAGGATCAGCATAGCAACAGAATGTAATAAGGCGATTAAAGAAACTTACGTATGACACATAATTCAAAGAATGAAGTGAAAATCCAGTCACGATATTGAAATTGTGGTCGTGACACAAATACCTGGAAACATGAAAATGTGGTCATCACTAATGGCAACTAAACGTGGTCACGACAAAGCAATTCCAATCACGACTGCAACATGATGATTCTCAGGAAACATGATAAGTAAAAGTAGACAACAAGATTTCCAAGTCGCAACACACATGACAAAACAAAAGATTCAAGGGGTAGTCGCGACAAGGAATTCATGTCGCGACCACTAACGGAAGAAAACTGCAAAGAACAATGTCGTGACAGAGGATATCAGGGTTGCACCAAGATTGCAAACAATACAAAAAAGCATCGTCATGACAAGCTTCCAGAGGACACGACAGACCTAACAGCCATACATATTTCCGAGGTCGCACCTAAATAGCGTTGAGTCAATATCCGTAGGGGAAATCCACGGCCTCTGGACCGGCTTCACCTGTTGGAAATGTATAAACAGGGCATTCTCAAGGCCATGAAGAAGGGAGCTCTTCTAACCCGCATCTGGGACATCAAGAAGACCTAATTGTATAATTTAGAGTAGATTTTTCTTTCTTTTCTTTTCTTTCTTTTCGATCTAAACCAAGAACTTGTCTCGTAATGTTGAAGCCGGATTTAATATCATTTTCTTCACCACGCCCGAAATTAATGTAATCCGCACTACCGAATTCGCTTATCATATTATCGCAACTAATGGCCGGTGTATTCGATCAATGCTCCATTGTCGCCAGGATGCGCTTTTGATGAGTACAAAATTTTCCACTAACTTGGATTTGTTGTTAGTTACGCCTTTTTTCGTACATATTAGAGAGAAGTACTAAAGTGGGGATTTATTCGACGATGATGTTCTTAAATCGTCGTTCCTAATAGTAGTATCGAGCATCCTTTCAAGGACTGCTTCATGCTCTACTCTCTAAGAGGTCTCTCGACCGATTACAGAGATGAGATTCTTTGAGAGCTTTGAACATTCACTCAGGTATGCACTACCATTGAAGAACTACCTTCCAGCTCAGAGTCTACCTAAATAAATTTTCATTTCACTCACAATTGAAGTTGAAGGGGATTATTTATCAATTTAAATAATCAGAGATTTCACCTTAATATGATGGAAAGACCTTAATCCGGTGTTAGCTGAGATCTAATCATGGAAAAGAGAAAAATTCATCAGATCTAAAGGATGAGTCATCAACCATTTTGTAAAGGTCTCAAGAATGACCCGTACTGGGACGAAGAAATCTACCGTCTAAGAAATGTTATGAAGTATTGAAAAAGAAAAATACCCGTATCTTATAAAGAGTGTTCTCAATACGTAATCGACAGATCCATGTCTTTGAAAGAAGCAGGACTCTAATTAGTGAATCGTGGAGAAATCCAAGTCAGATTATTAGATCGCTGACAAACTAGATCTAAAACGGATCAGGAAAATCAAGATGAGAGTGAATTTTCATCGCCACAAGAATTTCAAATTAGTACACTTAGCAAGAGACCGGATTCAATCCAGTTTATTTTATTATTTAATTCAAATTTTCTTTTAATTAGATAACATAATATAAGTATGATCTTATCTTTAATTCTAGTTTTTAAACATTTGCTAAGAGGTGAAAACAGTAGGATTCCTGAGTATAGCAGAAGGATTTTAAAATTCTTTGTCAATCTCTCGAGGGAATGATATCCGGACTTACATCCAAATGGTTTACTGAAGACTGCACTTGCAAGTGTCAGACAACCCATTTATAATTTTGAAAGAAATATAAACCACTTTATGACTTTTCAACAATGAACTCCAAATTTGGTCCACTATTGGAGAACTGTAAGACTCTAGTAAAGGCATTAAAATTGAGTGATTTAGTCTATACATAATCCGACAAACATTATGTCATTCACCAATGAAAGCTTGAATACATAATCCTTTGTTTCAGACAATCAATTAATCACAGCAACCTAATTCACTCAATCAATCAATGCATCCAAAACAATTAGCAGCTTTCTAAAAATCATTAAACTACCATACCCTTTTTAAGCATTTCCACAACACATATGTTCTAATTGCAAAAATCATTGATAGCAACAGAATCAAATTCACAGTTTAAAAGAACAACTCACAAGACCAAAAAGATAAACTATACTGAATTTCTATCAAGATGAAGAAAGAATATAATTCAAGAAGGGAAAAGAGAAGAAATTATGAAAATTCACTTCTTCTTATAAGATTCGGGTGTATTATATCGAGAGGACTTACGTCGCAAACTCTAAACAAGGAGAAATTTTGGGAAGGTAATGTCGCCCTTTCTTTCTCAAAGGGCCTCTTTCCTTTCTAGAGTGACTAGATCATTTGTGAATTCCACAAGAGGATCAAAGCAGCCTTACTTCAGCCCACATGGGATTGACCTGGGGCCCACCTGAAGAATAACACTCAAAGATGTTCGACAAATTCTTATTGATCATACCCAAGCTCATGCCAAATTTTCTCCTGTAAAACACTAGATCAACCCAAGTCTATCTCTTTCTTTCATGAGCCTCCCAAATTCTTTGAACTACCCTTTATAAGGGCACTTGAAAGCTTCTATATTTTTCAACATATTTCTTTCCATTTCGCTCTTCCTAGAATCACTCATAGCTCTCAATCTCTTTGTATTGATTATCAGAGAAGCTTCCAAGCTGGCCTTCATCTTCCTAGCCATCTCATTCCTCCTTTCTTCTCAGCTTAACTCTCTCTCACCCTCTTCCTTCTACCTTAAATTATGCTCACATCGTTGTTCTCTTCTTTAAAATCGCCTTCTAAAATCTTCTCCGATCTAATGCCTCCCACTTCTTTCTTTCTTCCATCTCCTTCCTCATCAGACTAACATCTCCATGATCTTTGCAGCCTTCATTTCCTCTTAGAGTCTGTAATGCCTCAGAAAATTCTCTTTCATCAGTGGCATGAACGGAAGCAATGACTTTATTCTTCCGTCCATTTCCTCATCTCCTGCTAAAGGAACTTTTTCCAGGAAATTTTCTATTTCCATATTATTATTCTCCTCTTCAGATTATGCTTCTACCTCCCTTTTGTTTTCTGTTCCTTGGCCCTTTTATTACCCCAGTAAGGGTCAGAGGATAGACTCTAAGGCACGTTTCTTCTTCTTCCCATCTTCCTTTCACTCCAGCCAAGATACACAACCTGGTGATGGTTGCTGGATAAGGGATTAATCCTCTTTTGTTGCTCAAATGATACGCTAGGATGGAACCTTCGATTGGCCTCCCTACATTCACTTTATATCCCTTCAAAAGGGCATATAATATGACGGCTTCTTGCTCCCGAACTAAGCACAAGTGTTTGGTAGGGACTATAACAGATGCTATGAAATAGAATTAAACCTTTGCTTCTTCTGTAAGGGATCCTCTGTTTATAGCCTGGTGTGGCTCTTCCAGTCGTTTCCCATCTTCTTTCCAGTTTGTTAAAAGATATTTACTATCTTTTCAAGGATCCGGTCAACTAGCTTTGAATTTAGAGCCATGTTTTAGCTCCTTAACCCGAAACATCTCATTGATCTTCTTATGCTCAAAGAACTCCATATTCCCATATATACATAATCATCCTTCATTTCCACCATATTCGAGTAAAACTCTCTAGCAAGAGTAGCGAAACCAGGCGCCTTGTGCTCGTAAAAGAAGCTCCAACCCTTCTTTTCTATTATTTCTAAAAAAGGGGAAATAAACTTACCAAACCCCCTCTCGCCGGAAGGAAAAACCTTTATCGCCAGTTGTTTTTCCATACAAAGACGAGCTTGTAGAGAAGAATGCCCTTTCCCTCTTCCGCCAAAGGGATTCTCGGCCTTCATTAGCGACCACGACCGGTCTTGGGCCTCCTTTCCTCAACGAGTTATTCCGTCCCGCCGAGCCTCCGTTCTCGCTTGACACTTCTCTCATGAGGTTCTGATGAACCTCTCTTTCTCTTAAGTATACCTATCATCTCACCGAGATCGGGGGACAAGATTCGTTTTCTTCCATCAGAGATTTTTGAAATCTGGTTTGGGAATCTAGTATTTTAGATTCGATGAGAGGAAGGAATGAAAAGTCAGGAGGATGCAAATGAATTGGGTGCTAAGAGAGATTATTTGGTTCACCTTAAGGTCTTTTATTTATGGGTTCAATGATATCCTTGTCTTATGGAATGTCACAACATTTATTTCTAGGCCACAACACTAACTGTTAATAATAAACATCATATTTAATGTCGTGACACCTCTAACAGAATGTTAAAACCAACAGTTAATGTAGTTTAAACAAATTCTTGTCGCGACTACAAATGTGATCTTTAGAAATAAAATTGATGTCGCGACATACCTCTTTCGCTTATTCTCGTCGCAACCTACCTTTACTCGGGTCGTAACACCATGTCTTCACCAGTCATCCAGATTCACAACATTGTTGTGACCCAAACATTAGGTCGCAAACCTAGTCGCGACTAATTTCTGTGGCGACATAAAGAATTGTGTTGCGACACAAAATTCTCTTTGGTCTCATGTTGTCAATCCAAAACTTTGTCGTGACTAAATTGTCAGGTCGCGACCTATGAGATTTTCAAGTCTCGACAAAAAAAATTGTTTTACGCCCATTTTCTTACAACTCCTATTCTTCTCTGATTGACTCAAAAATTTTATTCAATTCACTTAATGCATACTTGTAAAAACATGTATAACATTCAAGAATCTAAATTCAAGTATGAACAATTCATCTTCAGCATTTAAATATTCAATGAATAAACTCAACTGAGATAAGATTCACTATCAGTTCAAAAATCAAATTCCCCAAAACTTGAATCGTGCATTTTCTAAAAAGAATTAGTAAGAGAGCATAATACTTCCCCTTGTAGTCTTGTATGCATACTGAGTTAGAAGTTCATTTTCCATGTGAAGACTCTATTTCTGCTCATACCCTTACTGATCTGCAAAAACACCAAAAGAAAAATTTTAACAGTAAAGCAACTCACAAGTCTATCTAAAACACTTAAAATTTTAAACAATTTCATTGACTATGAACATAAAATAAATAAATAAATAACTATTTTATGGGTTGCCTCCCAAAAAGTTGCTCAGTTTTAAGTCCTTAGCTAGATTGACTTGCTATGATTCTCTTGTATCAACACTTCTTCTTTAACTCAGAACCTGGAATCAGTCTTCAATTATTTTCCCTTCAAGGTAACGCTTTAATCTCTGACCATTCACCTTGAATTCTTCTCCAGTACTCGTTTTCAATGTCACTACCCCAAAGGTTGTACTTGCCATTACCGTATAAGGACCACTCCATTTTTATCTCAGCCTTCCCCTGAAACAGCTTGCGCCTTGGAGTTAAATAAAGGATTCCGATTCGTCAAATTCCTCCTCAAAATCTGATCATGTCATTTCTTTGTTTTATCTTCAGAATTCTAAAGAATATCATAAGCTTCATTTCTCAGCTCTTCCAATTCACTCAGTTGGAGTAATCTTTCTTCCTTAGCAGCCTTGAAATCAAAATTCAATTTCTTGATGGCCCACATCGCCTTGTATTCCAACTCAAGAGGGAGGTGACAAGGTTTACCAAAGACAATTCTATATGGGGACATTCCAATGGGAATTTTATATGCAATTCTATAAGCCCACAATGCATCATCAAGCTTTAAAGACCTCTTCTGTTGGAACTTACAGTTTTTTCAATAATTTTCTTTATCTCCCTATTGAAAATTTCAGTTTGCCCATTTGTTTGAGAATGATAAGCCAAACTCAATATGTGTTTGATTTCATACCTGCTCATGAGTTTCTCAAACACCTTGTTTGCAAAATGGCTCCCTCCATCACTTATGATAGTTCTAGGTTCCCTAAATCCAAGCCAAAATATCTCGTAAGAATCCCACAACCGGTATTAGCATCATTTTTGGACAAGCTATCATTCCACCCATTCGATACATAATCACACTAGAGTATTTACGCATTCCTAAATGAAGATGGAAAAGGTCCCATGAAATCTATTCCCCATACATCAAAAAGTTGCATCACCAAGATACCTTGCAAGGGCATTTCATGTCTTGCGCTGATACTTCCCATTCTCTGGCATTGATCACAAAGTTTCACCCATTCAAAACAATATTTGAATATGGTAGGCTAATAAAAACCTGATTGGAGAATTTTATGGCTGCTTTGTCTCCCCGCAAAATGTCCTCCATATGGTGATGCATGACATTCATATAAAAATTTCCATTGCTCACTTTCAGCACACACCTCCCCGACATCATATCGCTCCTCTTTGAATAATAGTGGGTCATCCCATATATAGAATCTGTTGTTAGTCCTTAACTTCTTTCTCTGTTGGTAACTAAATTCTGGTGGCATAACTCCACAAGCTAGAAAATTTACAATGTCAGCATACCAGTAATTGAATGACAATCGGAATAACCGCCATTTGGAAATTTTTGTTAATTCAAATTTTTTCCTTTTATAGTAGTCTTTTTCAACTCTCGACAAGCGATCGCCTATCACATTGTCACTATCTTTCGTCCTTGATCTCCGTATCACCCGCAGAATACCCATCCGACCGCCTGGCTTACCTTCTTTCTTTGTCATCAAATATTTAATCAGCAGCGATAATCAAGATGGATAATGACATGGGATCCCAATATATATGGCCCGAATTTTTCTCACATGCAAATACCATACAACATCTCTTTCAAGAGCAATGAGCAGTTCTCTCGAGCTTTATCAAGGTTTTACCGGGCATAATATACGGCCCTAAACATTCACAATTTTCTATCCTAATAAAGCTCCCATTGCATAGTCACTAGCATCACACATAATCTCAAATTCCTTATTCCAATCTAGTTTGGCCATGATGGGAGCTTCAACTAATCTGGATCTAATTTCTTCAAATGAAGATTGGTAGGATTCATCAAAATTAAACTTGGTATCCTTTTCCAGTAGTCTACATAATGGTCTTTGGAATTTTTGAAAAGTCCCTGATGAATCTTCTATAAAAACCAGCATGTCCCAAGAAACTTCTTATTCCCTTGACTGTTGTAGGTGGCAAAAGAGTTTTTATGATGGAAACTTTTGATTGGTCCACTTAGCCTTGTCAAGTAAATTCTCGCGGCCCAAGGACAATGTCTTCTGTTACCATAAAATGACATTTTTCCCAATTCAAGGCTAAATTATTATCTTGGCACCTCTGAAGTACTATTCCCAAATTTTGTAAGCACTGCTCAAAACTAGATCCATAGACTGTGAAGTCATCCATGAATATCTCCATAACATCCTCTGCCAAATCTGAGAACATAAACATCATACATCTTTGAAATGTAGCAAAAGCATCAAGATAAATTCAAATGGCATTCTAAAAGCAAAAGTTCCATAAGGGAATGTGAAAGTAGTTTTCTCCTGGTCCTCAGGTGCAATAGAAATTTGGTTATAACCAGAATACCCATCAAGAAAGCATAAGTAAGGGTGTCCTACCAATCTATCCAACATCTTATCAATCAAGGGTAGAGGAAAATGATATTTCCTGGTTGCAGTATTTAATTTTCTGTAATCTATACACTCCTCCATCCTATCACAGCTTCTTTTAGAATCGCTTCATTCCTTTCTATTTCTCACACAAAGGGAATCCACCCTTCTTGGAACCACATGAATCGGGCTCGCCCAAGGGCCGTCTCTATATCGCATAAATAAAACTTCTTGCATTTAACCATTTCAGCACTTCCTTCCTTACAACATCCTTCATCACCTGATTCAAATTTCTTCTTTTTGGTGTTCAATTTAAGTTTTTGCATTATCATCTAGCAGGATTTTGTGCATGCAAATAGAAGGACTAATACCCTTGAGATCTTCAATTGACCAAGCAATTGTTTCCTTGTATTTTCTTAGAATCTTTAACAACTTTTTGTTTCATCCCGCTCAATGTTCGATATAATCACCGGTTTTGCCTTTTTCCGGCTCTAAGAAAGCACACTCAGATGACTAGGCAATTCTTCAATATCAACCCTTCGTACTTGCTTTTGCTCAATCGCTTTCCATCGCATGATTTTTCTTGGATCGGCTTTCAATCAAAATTAAGACTGTTTTTGTGTATTTCAAACTGGAATGCAACAATTCATAATCAACACTCTTAAGATACTGGAAATTCATCTCATTTTCATTGATAAAATGCTGGATATTACAATCAGAGTTCAGTTCAAGACTGATGGGACTAATGTTATCTACAGCCATACAATTTTCCTTATCAACATTAGACTGTGCTAAGCTTTTGTTGAGGTTGAAGTGCACTGCTTCATTTCCCACTCTCAATGTAAGCTCACCCTTCTGTACATCGATCAGAGTAGCTCTAGTTGCTAAGAAGGGTCTTCCTAACAACAGAGGAACTTGTGTGTCCTCTTCCATTTTCATGACAACAAAATCCACAGGGAAAATGAATTTCCCTACCTTGACCAGTACATACTCAAGGACTCCTTCTAGTTGTGCCATTGACCTATTAGCCATTTGCAGTGTAATTGTTGTTGGGGTAAGTTTCCCCGAACTCAACCTTTGTACAACTGATAAGGGTATCAAATTACTGTTGGCACTGAAATACACAAAGCTTCTTGAATTCATATTTCTCCCAATAGTGCAGGAATGGTAAAGCTACTGTGGTCTTTTTATCCAGTTGGTAGACTCTTCTAAGTAACTCGCACTACATGTTGCGCTTAGGCTCACCAATTCTTCCTCATCAATTTTCGTCAAGATATCCCCATGAATTCGCATAGCTCGCATTTGAGTTTCTCGTGACCGCAAGGAATGTTAATTTCTATCTTCTTGAAAAATCTCCAAGAATTTAGAAAATTTGCTCCTCCCATTCGCTCTTCTCCTCAACTCTTTCAGAGAAAGGAACCGTTGTGTGTGTAGGCTTGAACCTTTTCTTTCCTGCTTTTGTTCGCGTTTCCCATGTCAGCCAAGATGCACTTTATTCTCATTTTCTACAAATTCACTCGAATCGTTTCTTCTATCTTCTTCTGCTTTTTTCAATTTCTTCGCTAGACCTTTCTTTCTTTCACCGCACGCCTCACTTCCTCGCTACCTCAATCGACTTCCATACAATCTCGATTCTTCGGGGTGTCACTAAGGAAGGCATCCTTAGTCTAGTTTCAGAAGGTCAGAGGCCATCTACCCCACCGTGTTTCCAAGTTCTCGAGCTGGGCATTACTGTGTCGTACCTGCGGTGTCGGGATTTAAAAGCTTCCAACCTCAAAGAAATCGCTCACGGAGGTTTAGCAAGAATTTGTCTGGTTCTCATGAACTCCGCAAAGATTTGATCCTCAAAGGATCGAGTCCTCGACTTTGCCATTCATTTCTATTCTCTCCGTCACGCTACTACCGAACGCTGGTGGATTATACCTTCTTGGAAAATTCTGCCCATGTCTTCAGCCCCGTGGATGCACCTCTCCACCATATGAGAAGTTCTCATGGCTCCTCGTTGTCGGGTGGCAATGTGTGCAAGTCAGTTAGCTTGAAATGGTAGCTTCTCTGCTCATTCAAATACTGGGCTCTCAACTTGATAGCATCCCTCATCAATTGGTCCCTCAACACTTCTTCTAATTCCATATCTTTCCACTGCTCCAATTTCATGAGCAAAGTGCATTCTTTTCGATTCCCCCAACTCGTGCATTATCGCATCAAGTTTCGTCTCCATAGCGCTTGCCATTTTATTTAACTCAATGACCCCACTCCCTCGTCGTTGTTCATCGAAGATTCGTGATGGAGCCTTCATGTTGCATTTAGCCAGGTCTTCTATCAACCGCCTTGCCTCTTCTGCATTTTTTTGCTTAAATGCCCCATAGCAAGCTGCATTTATTATACCCTTAGAGGTATCATTCAAAGGAGGCAGATAATATCCATTGGTCTTCGTGTCTACGCTTATGCATAGATGGTTCCTCTTCAACAACCTTTTTATACCTTTCCCAAGCAAGATATTAAGCTTCATCCTCCCCGTTTGAACACAATGATCTCCTTCTTCTTTCAGACAGAGGGATTGGGAAAAATCTGCCAAGGTAAGCCTCCACCAACTCTCTCCTCATGTGTTAACCGAGCCATATGGCAATGATTCAAACCACGCTACGCAATGTCTCAAAGAGAAGGAAAGAGTTGTAGCTGATCACTTCCCGGGTCTCACACCATTTAGCTTTATCGTTAGCCATCCCATGAATCTGCCTATGTGCTCAAGTAGGATCTTCTGAGGGATGGCTCAGAAATTGATTATGCCGCACTACGCGATCACGCGTTTCAAAGGGAAGTCGCGCCACAAAACTAAATCACAATCGACTATGGAGTATTGACGAAGCATCTCCATTGTGACTGTAATAAACTGAAAAGAAACTAATTCCAGAAATTGTCTAGACTTCATTAATCCCAGGTAGTAATTGGAAAAGAGATTGAACTATTTAATCCAGCTTCAAAATTCAAAACAGATTACTGGTACAGATCCAGAAAAGAAAAAAAAATCAAAACAATTCTAACTACATCTATTCTAAAAATATACAAGTGAGTCTTCTTCAATCCCCCAAGGATCTAGGTTCCGGAAGAGCTGCTTTATCTTGACGCAAGGACACCTATTTATACACTTCCATCAATTAGGCTTGATTCAAAAGCTTCAAGTGGATATTCTCAATTCAATGGCCTAGCTCACTGCTCGTGTCGCGATCGTAGTTGTACTGAAAGCTTGCTAAGTCTCGTTCGATTTCAATTGCTTCGTCGCGAACCTTCTTGTTTTGTTTTTGAAATATGGAGCGACCTTGTGTCTTCTTGCTACAACACCGCTTCTTTACAAATATTCGTTGTCAGCACCCGCCTTTGTCGACTTAATTTGTCGCTTCATCCCTCGATTCTTGCTGCAAATCCAAGTTTTCAACAGGACATGAATTTCGCTTAGAGCTTTCTCTTTCTTTTCTTCGAATCTTTGCTAACATGAATTTATTTGCCGCGACTAACTTTCGCTTCACCTCTTTGCTTTCGTGTGTCAAAAGTTGAAAACTTGCCGCTTTTTTTACTTAGCTTTTTCTCAGAACTTTTCTTAGTCAGACTTGGAATTGTTCTGGTCGCGACTTAGTTCGCTTGCTTCAAGGTCTTGACTCTCACAGAACAACGCTTGTCTCAGTATTTATGTTACACTAAGCTTCCAAGTCTCGACTTACCGTCTCTTCCCTTTACCGAGCTATGTCGGACATAGTTTTTTGTGGTCATGACACTATTTTGTTATCGCCCAATTTGATTCCTAGTTGCACTCTCTCCCTTTATGTTACTTACATCACTGCCGCTCCTCGCTTCATTCAAAGCTGTGACCAAAGTCATGCAATCGCGTTGAATTCCCTTGTCATGACATACAAATTAAGCTGCTAATTAGGCTATTTCTTTTCTTGATGCAATTTTTGTCATGACATAAAAGGTAGGTCACACCAATTATATGTTCTTACTTCACTTGTCAAGAACCTCATTTTCTCGCCAGCAACAATTGTCAGGGTATTCACTTATTTCGTCATGACTGAAAGTATGTCGCTCTGTTGTTACCCTTTACTCTCGCCCTTGTCGAAGTTGCTCAAACATAGTCGCAGAACATGATTTAATTGTTTGAAGACATTCCCATGTTGCGACCTTAAGCCCTCGTCGTGACTCCTCGAATGATATCTTCATCTTATCATCATGTCGCAACCTCGAATTCCTGGTCTGCAAAACTACCAATTGATATAATCATTCTTTGTCATATTGTTTTTTCTATCGACAAGAGTTGTCTTTCAAACTGACATACACAATCACGTCACAAGAACCCTTGCGATCTATCTCCACCCACTTCGTTCAAACATCGCCTCCGTCAACTAATTCTATCGCGAACTGAAGTTTCAGCAATCTTTCATTGTTTTCTTCATGACATATTACAAACGCGGTTAAGTGACTTACTTAGGCTTTTATCTCAAACCTTATAGCAACAACATCACTGTGTCGCGGACTTAAAAACTATTGGCTCGGCTGAATCCCTCGTCGCTACCTCAAAGTCCGGTCGCGACCTAGTCGCCTTGGTCATATTTTCCTGCCCATCAGATTTTCCACCCTAATTAAAACCTACAAAACATAAATTTGGTAAGGTTTCCATATTTCTGCATAAAAATAAGCAATTACATTATAACAACAAATCAGAAAAATGGATTAAAAATAGATGAGTTTTCGACTCATCACCTGCGCAATGACAAAAACAACGCGCTAAGCATTTTCATGCTTAGTGGTTCTATACAATTCTTTCTTCATTTCAGTTTAAATCAATTTATGCAATGTTTATAAAACAATGTTTTTGTACATTTTTCCAATGACCAATGCAGTATAATATATATATATATATATATATATATATATATATATATATATATATATATATATATATATATATATATATATATATATTCATTTCTTGCTACATTCACCACAATTCATTGGTCATTTCAAGTTAAGTGCAATTTTTACAGTACTCAAATCATTCAAATTACAAATCATTCACTTTTCAATCTTATTATCATTTTCATTCTTATCGAATTTAACCTATGCTTTGGTGCACGGTGATAACGACCATCTAAGACGGCCCCGCTAGCTGTGCCAATATAAAAATGGTTTTATAACACAAAGATGATTCTCACTGCTGTCGACTAGTTATTAAAAATCAATTTCGTGAACACTACCGATACTGTTTCGTTAAGCTACGGATCGGAGTGACACTTCATTACATTCAGCGCAGTACTATTAATTTGACCCTTATTGGTATACCAATATATCCTTAACTCAAATTTAACGGTTAACATTCTTTTAAGGACCTTCAAATCGTTCAATACAATTTACAATATTGTATATACATTTGGATACAATAATTTATTTTTCAACACTCATGCTAATTTTCATATGCATTTTATTTCGCAATTGGTTGTCTCAAATCAATTTAAAACAAATCAATATGCAATTTATCATAAATCATTTCAATATTTCATAATTTTTCACAATCAATTTTGAAACAATGAAAGAAGAGTGTAGATCAAACTTTCACAAATTTGAAACAAGAGAGAAATTGAAGAACAAACCAAAAAGCTTATTGTACTTTGATTCCAATTCTCATAATCCCGTTCTTGGGTCAAGCTTCCTTGTCACCAACCCCTAATCCATCATAAATATGTCACAATTAAAGAACAACCCAAGAAAGAAAAATCAGTTGTGCATTCTAGGATTTTTTGTTAGGGTTGATGTCTACCCAATACACCTTCACTTGAAAAAATTTCTCGGGATACATGAGCCATATTTTTCTCATTCTTCCTTCAAGAAAATTATATCTCTATGAGTCTATTTTTATTGGGAATTGGAATCATCTCATTTGGATCACCCAAACTCAAGTTATGGCATTTTAATGCCAAACTAGTCGATATGCCCGTACCACCGAATCACCCATCGTTATTTTTAATTTCTGGGGTTTTAACTTCATAAATTGGTAATGGTTCCTTCATTAATTTGAAGCTATGGTTCTACGGTTTCTTCTCCAATTGGAATCATCGAATTTGGATCACCAAAACTCAAGTTATTGCATTTTACATCTAGACTACTCTAATTTGCAAAACATAATCTACACATAGCTCCAATTTGAAAGATTTCTGGGCACTTTGGGGTTACAAATTACATAAACTTCCTTTAATTAAATTATTCCCCTATAAGTCTAGTTTACCCATAATTTTGAATCACTCAATTTGGATGAGTGAAACTCAACTTATGGCCAAAACACCACAACTACACCCAAAACAGAGAATACCCGTGAGCTACCCAAAACTCACTTTTAAGCCCATATTCGAGAGCCTTAGAGCTACAATTTGCTCCTAGTCCCTTCTATAAATTTGTAGCTCTAGCTCTTATGGTTATTTACAAATTTGAATCACTTCATTTGAATGATTATAGCAACCTATAGCGAAAAGAATAGGGGTTTGTGGAGTACTGACAACAACACCTTTTTAAAACCTTATTTTCCTTTTTACAAAAACATTCCTCTGTAATCCAAACCAATACCAACCAAAATACACTTCAAACTCAACTAACCTGACAGAAACTTATCTACAACCAATCAAAATCACCTTTACATAAGGTTAGATCAAAAAATCTAAGCACGAGAAAGAGTTCTAGGGTTTGTGTTCTTACTTTGAATCTCTTGAAACTTCTTTGCTTCCTCAGCCCAAACTTTCTTGTAAGATCTTGCGCCCGAAAATTCCACACCAGCTCTTGATCTTCTAAAAAAAAAACCCTTTTTTTTTTTTTTTTTTTTTTTTTTTTTTTTTTTTTTTGCAGCTAGCTTTGTCTCTCTCAATCTCCAAATAGTTTTTGCACAAATGGTCATTCAATAGACCAAATGTTGTTTTTAAGTTATATGTCCTTAAAGCGTAATTTTGACTCTGAAGCAGTTTTGAGTTAAGTTCTCCCAAGTTTCCATATAACCCATATCTTTTCTCTATTTGTACTTTAATTCTCACTATTCACACTTAGACATATTTTCTTTACCATAAATGACCCTTAGGTCCTCATTTGATAAATTTTTTCCCATTTTGCCCTTAACACTTGGGTAAATTCTGAGTTCATTCATTGAATCATTATCAATCATTTATCATTTAACATTTAACATATGATCATTTAACAATATCCGAAAAATCCCACATTTTGCTCAATTTATAGCATAAACACATAATAAAAATATTATAAAAACATTAGGGTATTTTTGGGGCATTACACTGCTCTTAAGTAAATGATTATAGATGCTCAAAAGAATGATAAAGAGTTGCGAGGAAAAGGTCGAGTTGATCAAAGATGGGTTGAGGAGTGAGTTTTTAATTAAAATGGTAGAGACTTGTATTTCAGGGATAGATTATGTGTGCCAGCTAACCTGAAGAAAGATTTGCTACATGAAGCTCATAACTCAGTGTTGACCATGCATCTTTGAGGCAATAAGATGTACTAGGATTTGAAACAGAACTATTGGTGGAAAGGTATGAAAAGAGATGTAACGGATTATGTGTCTAAGTGTTTGACGTGTCAGCAAGTCAAAGCTTAACACCAGAACATATCAGACCTATTGAATCCCATTCAATTCCGCAGTAAGATGGGAAAATATAACTATGGATTTCTTTATCTAGCCTCACAGCACGCGAGCTGATTCTATTTGGGTGATAATTGATAGACTCATGAGTCGACCGATTTTGTACATACGGATGGACTATTCTATGGATCCAACTAGGCGAGGCTATATGTGGATGAGGCGTAGGTGCATGTGGTGTGCCTTTGTCGATAGTGTCGGATAAAGATCTGCGATTTACGTTAAGATTATGGAAATAGTTACAGTCAGCATTGGGTACTGGGGTATAGCTTTTCACCTGAGCAAATGGACAATCAGAGAGATTAATTCATATATTAGAAGATATGCTAAGGGGTTGTGTTATAAATTTCCTAGAAGTTGGGATAGGTATATTCCATTGATGAATTTCTATAATAACAACTATTAGGCGAGTATTGAGTATGAAGCCGTAGACGTTGTATGGCGGAGGAAATAAAGGCTCTTGTATGTTGGACGGAAGCTAAGTGAGTATAAATTGATTGAGCTTGATGTGTGAAGAACCTGAAGAAGATATTCGGATGATTATTGAGTTAAAGTTGCGGTGATAAACAAAAAGTCATATGCCGATTTGAAGAGGAAAGATGTTGAATATGAAGTTGGAGATAAGGTCTTCCTGATGGTATCACCATGGAAAAAAGTACTTAAATTTGGAAAGAAATGAAAGGTAAGTCCGAGGTTCATTAGCCCATATGAGGTTTCGGAGAGAAATATTGTTTGGCTCTCCCTCTAGAGTTAGCCAAATTGCATGACAAATTTCGTAATACATCTTTGCGAGAGATATCGATAAGATGAATCATATCATGTCGGTACGAGGGTCCAGTACGCCAGATTTTCATATGATGAAGAGCCAAAAGCTATCTTAGCACAGGAAGTGAAACAGTTGTGAAATAGGTAGGTACCATTGGTTAAAGTACTCTAGCAACATCACGATAGGAAGGAGGCAACAATGAAAGCTCAATATCCACAACTATTTGATACAAGTAAGAATTTAGGGCCAATTTTATTTTTATTTTATTTATTTTTTTTTTTGAGGGGAGAATTATAACACCCAGGAAGTTAACCTGACAATGCATGATTAAATGATTATTAAAAAAAAAGACATAAATATAATTAATTTTAAGAACCAAGGGTAGAATGATAATTTTTTCATGTGGACATGGTGGAATAAATGATGAAGAATGTGGGTTAATGTTTGAGATAGAGAAATAGAGTGTATGTGTATAGGAGGACGAATAATCAAAGAGGAGTGAACCAATGGGAATGGGACACATGCCCCATTCTGGGAACACTTTAGAAACATCAAGAATTTGAGAGAAAGGAAACCGCCTTGATCTCACTTGTGGATGACCGGTTGGTGAGGAGGAAAAGGAGAAAAGGGAAAAGAGAAAGAGGAAGAGAAGGGAGAAAAAAAAACCGGTCCTTGCTAGGGTTGGTTCTCCATAGATTTGCTTTCCTAAGATTCAAGGTTTGTAGCAAAGCAAGAGGAGAAGTGAAGAAGGGAAAGGAGAGTAGAGCTTGAGGTGACGAGAAATAGATCTGAGACTCATGAAGATCGGTCATTTGTGGTTTGTGTTGTTGGTAATTGTTATTTGGTTTTGTGGTCCTCAATTGAGAGTTTTGTATAAATAAAAATGTTGGGGTTTAGGAAATCTTTATCAAATTAAACCTAGTAGTATTATTGATCATAACTTGGTTTTGAGTACTAAAATTTAGGAAATTCTAGTTGGAGAGGAAACCTAAGACCTGTGACCACATTTTCAGAAAGGCCTAAGTAATTAATATGACTTTAAGACCCATAAAGATTTGGGTGCAAGACCGGTCTTGGTTTTGTTTTAAAAATAGAGTCGTCCATGTTGTTTAGGACATATCTTGAGTTTTGGTGCTCTAAATTGAATTATTTCAATTTGATAAGAACCCTTAGCACCGTAGATTTAAATGAGTAGAAGGAACTAGTATCAAATTATGGAGTTAAGACCCCTAAAATCAGGTTTCACAGTCAGTTACCTGTGTAAACTGAGCAAACATACCAGTTTGGCATTAAAATGTCATAACTTGAGTTTGGATGATTCAATTGGAGTGATTCCAATTTCTGAGTAAAATATATTCATAGTGGAACAATGTACATGAAATAAGCATGTTGAGGTTTTGAACTTATTGTACCCAAAAAATTAGGTGAAGTCGGACCTTGTTTTGGGAAATGATTTTCATTTTCTTTCCTATAGGATTTTGAGACATCCAAATGTCTCTTATATACTCCCAAAGTATTAGTGGAGAGGGTTTTGTATGAAAATAAGTCAGTATAATTTAGCTAATTGAGATAAAGAAATTGACCTAAAAGTAGGCTGATTTAATGCTAAATAGCTGATGGAATAGAATGGAATAATAAAGGGCATAATTTATAGCCATGTGAAGAAAATATAATACATGTATAGTTGCTATATAAAGAAGCTTAGAATACAATCATATGATGGTAAGAGATATGTGAAAGTAATCTTTATGAAGATGAGAATAATGGATAGTGAATATCTTGTATGCATACATTATAACAATAAGATTCACGTGATAATGATATGTACCGAAACGTAATAAACCGACATTGTCTTCTTACTAATTAATAGATGGATACGTGGGCATGCCTATTAGGGATACAGTTGATGCAGCATGCAGATATAGTTGACCCTATTTGGGTTGATGACATGGACCTGCTTGGGTCATACAAGAACCACAGATAGAGATCAATGCTCAGGACAAAGATGCATTCTCAAAGACACGCCTTTCCCATATCCACTTCTTTGAATACAAGCACGTGAAACATGTAAAAAGAGATAAAGTGATATTGAAAAATGAAACATGAATCATAAAACATAGGAAGTAATTTTGTAAAATGTGAATGAAATATAAAATAATCTGAATAAATACAATACTAAGGACTAAAATGATATGGATCTTATAGATAAACACATGAAGTTAGCATATACCATGAGAGAGTAAATATGCAATGAATTAACATTAATTGTAAGTTCAAGAATTATTGTAGCTTACAAGTTTAGGAGTGATTATATATATATATATATATATATATATATATATATATATATATATATATAGTGATATATATATATATATATATATATATATATATGCATAGCAAGTTGCATGAGTACTAGAATGTGATGATCATGAACAAGGGTCAAACCATGTGTAAGGATCCCTACTAAACTTTATATTAGCATTGTGTTTATCTGTGTAGATACCAAGTGGGAGGGGCTACAGTACGCACATCTCCACATCAACATCAGCAGCCACTTTAGTGATAGGTCTCACCCACAAAGGTTTTTATTTAACATTTGTTCAATGGGATATGTAGTTTACAAACTTTGGTACCATGGATAAGGATTTGTAAATAATATGTAAGGATATTTGAATGCTCCAGTGGGGTAAGATAGTGTGGTTTGTAATATATGTTAAAAGTTCAATTATATTTTTAATGAATGGGCTTTAGAAATAAGTTAATTAGGGTTTAAAGTTCCAGTTTCATGACACCTTCCCTAACACACAAAGGTGTCATGTTAGGTGTCGTATATACCAAGAATAGGTATTGATAAAGAAATGTTTAAATTAATCCTCCTGTAAGTATCCTTGAAAAGGAAATAGATCTAACTCACAATATGAGATGACACAGTGTTGTAAGACCCTAGAAAATCCACTTTGGAAAATGGCAAAATTTAATTTCGTAAAATCCGTAATTTTTCTAGATCCCTGATGATCAACCACTCTCAATCGTTGAAATCGGCTCGCCAAATCTAGCCATCACCGCCGACTCGGGCCGACCTCGAGACGTTTCACTTTTAGACGCCGAGGCGCCATATCGGGCACAGAACGATACGAGCGTAATAAAAGTCACCTATAATGATGGGACTCTGTGGACATGTCACAAGATAGAGAGAGGATGAAATGGATGGTTTGATAGTGCCATGTGTCAAAATCAAGATTTGAGGATACAAGGCATTTAATAGAATTGTTAATGATAATAGTACAAAAATGAATAGTGTTGTCTTCTTCTAATTAGAGGTAAAACGGTACTGCGGTCAATGTAGATATGAAACCTGAATTTTGATTTTCTAGAGAGAGAGAGCTCATTATCTCTGTATTCGGTCATCAGACCGCCGATGACCGAGCAAGAAGGAAGTTGCTTTGACGCGAGGGGCAACGCCGTGGGCACCTAAGCTGAGCTCGATAAAAATCCACGGCAGAGGGCTTTATCCCACTTTGTTTTACCCTTTGTTTAAGTGTTTGTGATGTTTGTGTTGGTTCGAGGTCAAAGAGTGGTCGCTTTGATCGGTCCCGAAATCTCGAACCGGCGTGTGGAAATTTTGAACTCCATTTCGACAACCGTGGATCGTGGTAGGGACTGCTGGGTGTTGTTTTATACTTATGCGCAATAAATTGTATCGGGTGTATGAGGTCGGAAATGGCCATGGAAATCGGCTTCAAAAGGGAACAATGTTTGATGAGGCCGGCCTACTGACATCCCACTTGCTCCCGCTTTCATGGGGAATGTTAAAAATACTCCGAAGCTCAGGTGAATCGACCAAAACGCCCATGTGTTGGGGTGCTAAAATTGTTGAAGTGGGAATGACTTTGAGTTGTAAGGGAATTCTAGCAGGTTATCGCATAAGCTGAGGTGTTAACATGATGTCAGCCACCAGGCCAATATAATCAGCAAGCGCAGAAGTGCGAATATAAATCAGAAAATGGTCATCGAAACTGATTTGCTTGGGGTCAAGTGAGCCACTTTAGTGATGGTCGACATTGTCAATTACATGGTGTGATTGTAATTTTAGAATATATGCATATTTGATATGTTGTATAAAATGGGTTGAATGTGACACGCATTTCATATGCACCGTGAACCTGTAATTGTTACTGAAAGGTACTTACACCTAATTTTCTCTAAAAACTACTACTACAGGAAATAATTTCATTGTAAGATTTATTTCTGGTAATCGGTCGAGATGGGCCAATTGTGATCATTTCGATGAGGACTAAGGACTGCTTCGAAAAGTTCCCTAAACCACCTCGCCGAGGGTAGTCTCATATTTTTACCGAAACCAAAAAGAGTGTATTTTCGAGAACAATGTTTTGTTTGAAAGTCTATATTTTCATACGGTTAGTAAAAGCGTAGGGAGTCGTGAGGACTCGAGACATGGAACGGGGTATATAGACATTCAAGTAGGATCACTTGATTTACTGAGTGTGTGTTAAATCGATCATTGCATATGCACTTAGGTGGGGAGTAACCTAATAGTGTAATTCCAATTAATCGGGCTTATATAGCTCACCGTCGAGGTAAACATATTTCGTGCATGGGGATGCCAGAAGATTCGCTTATAGAGGTCGATTTTTTGAAGAAGTTTTGCCATGGTTTAAAGTTTTTGTATAATATGTATTAGAAATTTTATTACGTATTTTGCATAAGAAGAATGATAACTTCAACCATGTAAGATAGCTTATCGATATTTTGATGAGTATTAATGTATGGGCCCTAGTGGCTATTTTTACTCATTTTAATTGTATGTGGACCCCGCGCATAATAACTTTGTGGACGTGCCAGATTTGTGCAATTTCGAAGATAAAGGAGTGACTACCATTTTTTGTAGTGGCTCGTTACCGTATATCTTCACCAAGATTCATAAGCTGACGGTTATCAAATTTGACTTCGACGTACCGCTGGCGGTAGCTAATGTCAAATCGGGTCGACACAAAACGGTAATGGAAGAAATTAATTGTATGTTCGCCAGCGCGTGTCGCTGTTAATCAATCGCTTGGTACTACAATAAATTTGTTAACATTAGGAGGAAATTTTAACATTATGAATCGGACTGCGGGTGGGTTTTGATTACTTCCTGGGGCCGGTCAGAACTGGTAGATGAAGTAACAACACATCAAGATTGTGAAGATGAAGCAAGTGATGAAGATGGTGACAATGAAAGTGATAGAGATGGAGAGGTTCGTTAATGACATGTGTTCCATCTTTCTTAACTATTAACCAACTATGAGAATGATATGAGATGGTTCCCCTATCGGATGCCAAGTTTCGTGATGTATCTAATAGTCTCCAGATCCTTAGGACCTAACCGCTTACCTGCATAAAGAGAATCATAATTATTACTTAGCACCATTACCCTCATTAAATGTGGAAAACTTCGTAATGCTATTTCAAGTGATTAGACTCACGGGTGAAGAACTATAATATTGCAAAGTCAAGTGACACTTGTATTGATCAGCTTACCCAAAGTCGGGTTTGCAAGATGTTGTTAAGTTGTACTTTATTAAAGTACACCAAATAATATGTGGTTTCTGCAGACTAAAAAATCAAGCCAGAGCAGATGTAACAAAGCCGAGGAGTGTCAATGTACATGGAAGTTTCAATCGAACAAGTATAAAAGTCCTCACGATATCAGATCAAACTGCTTAGAAATTGACTGTCAACATTGTTCAAACTTACAGTTAATCATATAAAGACAAAGATTAAGGCATAGTTCACTTTGTCAGTAGTTGCTATCCAAGCAACCATTATGAGAATTGATATGAACATCATGCAAGAATATCATTGAAACATAAAGCAGCCCTGTGGGCAACTTAGTCTTCAGATCTCCAGTTAAGTCGATTTAATCACCCACGTTTCTTCAGCGACATTAGAGCAAGTAAACTTTAGATGTGTTGTAACTGAAAAACATTTGATACCATATGTGATAAATTGGGACGTAAAGTGGTATTTCAACAAGGTTTCGGGCGCCAATCATCTATTGAAGGATTCAATCATTATCACCCCATCTCGGAGGTATTGATGATAACACATATATGGAAAATGATAGTCAGACGCGACGTTATTAAGTGGGCTGTGGGGCCGGAAAGCCAATCATTTGCTTTAATTGTATTTGCTACTGCAGAAACGGTAGATAATCTTGATAGTTAGGGATGGTTCTCGTAATATATTAGGAAACAAGGTAAATCAATGGATAAGACTTGTAAGAGAATAATGCACATCCAGGTGCATTATGGTAGTAAATGACCTATGTTCATCTTAGTTGGACTAAACCATATGCATATCAAAGGATTTGCATGCATCATCTTGCAAGCAACTTTATGAATCGATTCAAAGATAAAACCTTAAAGAATTTGGTGTGAATGCAGCTTTAGCAACTGAAGTTGAAAAATTCAATAAGCATATGAACACAATTGGGAGAATTAATTTAAAAGCACAACGACGGTTTGAGGCAATCCCTTTTGAGAAATGGGAACTTTCAAGAAGATGGAGGCCTCAAGATACATAATGACTACAAATATGGTTCGAGGTTTCAATATGTTCTTAAAGGAGTTCGTTACCCAGAACTCCATTGGTTCAATTAACCTTTTTTAGGTTCAATAGCTACTTCGTTGCAAGAAGGGAACTAGGTTATAATAGATTAGCATCAGATCAAAGATACCCTGTATATGTTGATTCTGGGTGATTAAGGCAATATGTGTTAAATGGATCATTTGAGACTGCTCTTCTCGATCACAAATCATACATTCTCATGTCAGTTTTAGATAGAATACCTCAACTTGCTACGACCATAAATGCACTTGTGGTAAGACACTTATAAATGGATTTAGCCATATTATAGCAGACGTCGCTTTTGGTTCGTAGGATTTTTATCATTTGTTCAAGGCTACTATAGTACTAATTGTAATGATACGGGCAACCTTGTTCCATCCCATCTTCGGCTAATATGAATGGCTCCTTATGATGGTCCAACCATCAGGCTCTTAAGTGAGTCAATAAAACGCACATCACCTTAGTCAGCCCAAATCAACCCGTTTTGCATAATGAAATGACATTAGAGGAAAGACTAGCTACGGGCATATAGTCGCAAACAACCTGGTCACAATCACCAATCTTGTCAAAAATAGGAACTGTTTGATGAACACAGAGTGTTTTTTTTTGAGCTTGGTGCCATTTCAATAATCGCATTGTGGGTATATATTAGTATTCTTATACCATTATAAATCTATTGATTGTTATATGTTACAAATATGGGTATCCGAGGCCCATGATGCAACCATTATATAGACTTGTCTTGGTTTGCAGACGCATTAATCTCATTTAGCAGACACTACTCAAAAGGCATTTTACATCATAAAAATACTGTTTTCGATTATCGTAAAACGTAGCGGCAGGAAGGCAATTGATTTATTGATATTCCTTGTAGCTTTGTCTGTGACCTTCTACGTTGACAACAAATGTCGGAAGTTCGCGCAAGAGTGGACATATGATCCTCGTGATTCACCCATATGTGATCCGATCTCGCTTTTGGTGGTATGTAACGCGACGACACATCACACTTTGATCGGGCCTCATCAATAGTCTAGTTTCGAGATGGTGTCCGAGACAATACATATTTTCATTTTACCAGCTTGGGAGTATGACGATCACATTACATGATGTCGCCATCATCCCGGCTTCGACCGCGAATCTACCGCGCCATCTCCCGGCGATTACGGTGGACAGACTGGCTGTGTCGTCGCCGCGCAAGAGTCACTAGGGGGTGATCCCCACCAACCACAAGAGCCAGAGGATCTCGTTTATCTTGACTCATCGGTTGTCTCAATACCATCGATCTCCCATAAACTGTATGAGGTGACATTAGAGCGCAATGCACGTGGTTTCATTCTAACACTGCTGTGGATCCTTCTCATTTCTCAAATGCTAAGGGCTCATATGTCTACTGCTTCCTCCCAAATAGCCACTTAGATTCGACGACAATTCCTCACTTATAGTCAGTAGTACAATAAAGACACTTACACTGGAGTTGAAGTTCATGGTTGCGATGGTGCTACTGCTAGATTTTCTATCAGAGTGACATTGTTACAAGTATGTTGCTAATATTTATAACCATACACTATATAAAAGCCAATCATCAAGATGTTACCACACGAATGGCTGCTTATCCATTCTCCGTCTGGGAGACTGGCCACGTGGCCGACCCGACTGGGGCGCACTAACAAATTAGCACCTCCACCTCCCCCACCACTCGCTACTACGATGGCGTATGTAGCTGATGGAGACACATGAGTGTATGTATACATGATTTACCAGTCAGAAACTGTTGTCGAGACTGGTCGCTGTTTTGACCCAAATTAATCCATTAGGTTTTCGTTAGAGAGCACCTCACCATGTGTGCATAACCCATGGTGTGCTCGCCATTCAAGACCCGCTAGATGCACATTACCCGCTGACTCAAGTAATTATATATTAATATATATTATTTCTTAGTCATATCTCACAATAATGATACCTTTATCATATTGATATCGGGAGGTAAATTGTGCGTTTATGAGAGCCATACACTCCGAGGAGCCTGGCTGTCTAATTCACTTGATATGTCTGCAAGGATAAGGTGATTCGCGTACGATGTCACCACTTATCCGCTCTGAGATCTTAATCGCCCTCTTACCAGTGGATACCTCTCGCCTTGCCGCCAGAGCAAGAGCTGGCATTTTTTCTTGACAGATG
Source organism: Tetrastigma voinierianum (assembly GCA_016808115.1). Lineage (NCBI taxonomy): Eukaryota > Viridiplantae > Streptophyta > Magnoliopsida > Vitales > Vitaceae > Tetrastigma > Tetrastigma voinierianum. The sequence goes on from JAEQBH010005380.1 coordinate 25,156, forward strand.
AGGACGCCACAAGTACGATTGGGAGACATATCATGCATAATACGTCACCTAATGGGCTACACATGTAGAGAGGATCATCACATCACCTCCTATGACTGGTATTATGGACTTCTATGATCCATTTATGGAGTGGTATCGACGTATTACATGACGTTTGATCACACCACCACCCATGTGATCGCCAAGGTACCATAATACAAACCACAACATCCCAATTTGTTGGTAAGTAAACGCCTAAATTCCCACCGCTTCCAAAATCTTGAATGTGATCCCTAAATATACCCCAGCGCCGGACATGTTTAGGATAATAAGTTCAACAGAATTTTCGAGAACAAAAACCATAAGTGAATCTTAAAAAAGAATATTAGAGACAAGGCAAAGTGGCTATTTACCACTGAGACATAAAAGGCATAAAACAATAAGGCTAAGGCGTACTATGGAATCGAGAAAAGATGAAATAGAAAATAGAAAGAATGGAAGGACCTAAATGCAAAAATGAGAAAAGAGTCAAAAACGCAAAGGCTAAATTACGGCCTAAACTCAAAATTTGATAAAAAATTAACTTCATATTTTCGAGAGACAAAAACGAGAAGAAGAGAGGAAGGGAGAAGAAGAGGGAAGAGGAAGAGGAAGAGAAGAAGAAGAGAAGAGTAAGAGGAAATAAGAGTAAAAATAGATAACTATGAATTGTATGACCTGCCAATCAGATATTAGTAGTTTCATCTCTAAATCCCTGTGTCATAGATTTCTATCCTAACCTTAAAATTTAATGAAAGTCCAGGTTGGTAAAACCTCAAATGGTACAAGAAGAACATGGAATCCTCCCTTTCGAGGTTGGATTCATGGTTTAATTTCAGAGACTGAAGCTGGGGTATTGTGAACAAACCTTAAATTCACCTTTTATATTTAGTTTATCCATGTGCCAATGAATCTATCTGTAGTTGTTTGGGGATAATCTGCAGATGCTTGGTAAGATGTATCAAAGATGAATCGAAAGGTAGTGTGAGGTTATGTAAGATGAATTCGGGAGTGGTTTTCACGCAGATCGATTATCGAGTTGATTCGTGTGAAGAAAACATAAAAATGGATAAAACCAATTTTTTCTGGGAAATTTCGAGGGGTGGTAACTGTATCAATAGAGTGGTACCCTGCACTACATTGGTTCTCATTAATCAAAATGCACCCAAATGCTCTATTTTTGACCGCAGGCATTTTGGTCATAATCACTACTTTCTTTATCCTATTTGAGTGATTCATGTCTAGTTAAAATAGACTCTGAAGGAGAAACAAACATCCTGAAATAGGTACTCAAATTCATCTCAGGGGCCTATAATTCACCCAGTAGCTTGCTTGCCAATTTCTCGGGTTCCTGTTTGAACATAGATAGTCCAAAGCCATGTGAGGTCATATCTCTAGCTTCGTGCCCGATTCTGGTGATTCCAAATGAGAAGAACCCTTAGAACCCAGCCAAAAGAGTACAAAGAACTAGTGTCAAATATAGAGTTAAGACCCCTAAAAATAGGTAGGTTGCTGCATCATTCTAAAATCTAGGTAACCGACTAGTCGGCATGAAACGTCAGTAACTCGTGGTTTGGATGATTCAATTGTAATGATTCCAATTTCACAGCAGATTCATGGTATAAATAAGAAAACATGGTTTATGATATGAACTATGAACGAATCGAAACATGAACATGAACATGAACATGAACATGGAAAGACAATATACGCTTAACACATAAATGCCAGAATATCTAATTGTTCTGTGATTTAAATTGAAAATAGATTATATATGATTGTCATACATAAACAAATAGATGGAACATGATGGGAACACATGAATGAGTAAAAGAATACATGATAGAACATCAGCATAAGGAATAGCTAAACTGCCGAGAGAAACCGATAAGGATATGGATGGCTAAACGGATATAAAGGATATGGGAATATGGAAAGATATATATGAATTTATGGAATACAAGAGTGCATAAGGCATTCAAGATATAAGATAGGATTACTAATATATGATACCACGTAAGACAAAACTAAATGATAGAAAAGATGCAAATACAATATGAGAATATGAGAACCAGAACATGTTCACAAATATGAACCAACTGATTAAAAGCAATGATAGTATATATTGTATAAGCAATCATGATAACAAGAAGTTATTCATGCATAGATATGTACAAAAATAAAACCGATCATTCATTAACCCGGTAGGGATATATTAGGTATGCCTATGTAATATACAATTGTCGGGCAAAGATACAGATATGTGTATCGAGGCCCCGTTATTTGCGACATAGATCCTAGCTTGACTATTATATGGTATAGGGTCATCGTCGCATAAAGATATACCTTTCTTATATACTACCCGCTGGTCATGTAGGATCACTCACCGCATAAAGATAGTAAATTTCGGTACATGTATAGATCACCATCTAGTACAAGGATGGTGATCTTCGGTACATGAGCGATAGAGATCACTGCTCTGCATGATAGTACCTTCGCATGCCAGCTATTTCGATCCCGCTTCAATGATTCACAGGGCACGATGATAAAAGAAAATGAAAGATATGTGGTACAGGAAATGTAAAAGTATGTGATATGATATGAATTTGAGTAGAGCATAGCCATAAGAATCAAATGCTGTATAAGAGTACAGAAAGCAGATGACAAGATTGCATCATGAAAGTACATGAAAGCACATGTGCTCATGGCAAGATATGATATGATAGTAAAAGATAAGTCCTATAATTCATCGGAGATATGAAAGACGACGGAAATCAATGAATATGAAAATAAAGATATGATATGAAAGATCGCTTTCAGTCAACACAAGAAAAGCAATGCAGTACACGGTGCTACCGTAAGTATATGATAGAATAAGAACGCATAAATGTATATGAAGTATACGAATAGTACAAGATGAAAGATATAATATGAAAGTATATGATAAAGGCATGAATATGAAGAATGAAGATAGTGTTCTGCAGGAACACTACATGAATAAGACATGATGATATACACAAAGATAAGAAATGATATATGTAATGAGAAATTATTAGGTGCCAATGTTTATGAGTAATGAAAAAGATAGAATTGTCATGGAAAGTATGATAAAAAGTACAAAAAGTGATGATAGAAAAGAATGATATAGTCAGATAGATATGTTGTCATAAGATATGATAGAGTCCTGATAGCACATTTGTACATGGTGCGGTGCTGGAACAAGATAGGTGATGCAGCCACAAGATAGATATTACGATATGAATATAAGATTATAGATGATATGAATATGATGACAGATGAAAAGATATGAAAAGCATATGAAAGTATGGTATATGAAAAGCACAATATATGGAAATCATAGGAAAGTATTAATACAGCTTATCAATTATGGCATTTAAAATATAGAAAGGTCATGAACTGTAAAGTACAATTTTGTAATGGGAGGTTTAAAAGTATATGATAGTATTACCTGAAAAGTATGATGAACGCTAAGAAGATAGGTGAAAGTAATACAGCATGATGAACAGAAAATGAGTGGATAAGAACACAAGACATGAACAAAGATAATGAAATGAGAATAAGTTATGGGAATGAATATGGAATATGCAGTATCGAATAAGAATACAAGAAGTCTGGGCGGCACACAATGTCAAATAAACTAGAATCCACATGGTTCATACACTATAATTTTCGACCCACACCAAATCCATTGAAACTAATGATCTTATTTATGTGGCTTTTAATCCTCTCCAACATGAACCATAAACATCAAGAGACTGAAAAAAATCAGCACAAAAAAGACCCAAACCATGACAACGCCCTCCAACCCAAATCATATGTCTGTCCTTTGGTTGGTTTGAGATAACTAAGACTCCACCTTTTCAGATGTTTTTGTCATGCAAAGACAAATGCTGAACCCACAGATTTGAAGAAAACAACACCTTTCAAACAGATGACCCACATCAATAGGAGCAAAGCGAATGAGATAGTGCTCACCGCATCGGCTTCCTAATTTCGGCTGTTTTAATAGATGTGATATGTGAGGTGAGTTTTATTAGTAGTGCATAAACAGAACATATGGCAGGTGGGTAGTAATGCGTGATGCGATTTGATATTTGAGATCTCATGTAACATAGATTTCAATATCGTTTCTGTTCTCTTCGTGTCCCTGACCTTACTGATGAAACTTCTGATCTTCTGACTGACAACTCAACCCGTATGTCTCCATGAAGAGTAATATGTGAAATTATCTCATATTAATACTAAAGTCATCATATATCATCCATTACATCGTAGTATTAAATCCCAAACTTCTCCTGATGCGCTGTTCATCCACAGTCCCGCGAGCGATGCACCCTCAACCTGAAATTTAGTTTCAAAATATCCTCCAATCCACTAGTTTTGATCGGATCGAAACATTTAAAGCATAGAGTAGATGACGATATCGCCAATCCGCGTCTTCGCGATCCGCTTCCACGTAGATATCGCTTATTATATCTCAGCCGGGTCCTCGTTTTGTTTGGTATAATGATTCATCATGATTGTTAGATCACGCACGCCCTGACGGAGAGATCACGATCGCATCACGCCGATACGCGATTATAGCGCATTCTGCGAACATGATGGATTTGATCCACACCTCACTCTTTTCAAGATTTAACCCGATCATAGCGATAACCTGATCCAGGTGTCGAGGGGATAGTGGAGGTGGTAGGCGGGTGAGGTGGTCGACCGGTCGAGTTTAGAGCAAGGTCGTGGCTCAATCAGTCCAGAAGCACAGGCGTCGTCAGAGCTCCATAGTCCAGAGTTCAGTCTTGCTCATATCAGGTGTGATGTCGCGCTTCACACAGCCCCCTTCTGTTCCATCAGTATCCAGGCTATTTGATCCCACGCATTTAAATATTCTGAGACGCCACCAGATTCTGCATAGTTTGGATAACGAAGCTTTTGCACTGGCCCTTCACATTCACACACCAGACTCCTTATCCATCCCAAGTGAGACCTTCCACAATACTGCTATCCTGTCCACTAATTTTCCATCTGTACTTCTTAGCCACATTACTCATCTACAACATCACCTACATCATTGCCCCACGATGGGTAAAAACCATGATTGATCTTTGTTCTAGACTTCGTGTGCATGCTCAATCCATTTCGCCCAACCTCCCCGCCAGATCATTTGATGATAAGGAGTGTCCCACTTTCATTATCAAAAGTCTTCTAAACTTCCATCAACTATTTTGATTTAGATCCTAATAGGTTTCAGTCTCCCCAACTGATTGGGTAAGTGCTATCTCAAGACACTGCTGATTGCACAAATCCCTCCCCAATTAAGTCGATCCATATAACATGAGAATACCATTTAGAGCTCCTAATGAATTAGGATGTGAGGAAGGCAGGAAACAGCGCCAGTTTATATTCTGTCCTCATGCCAATGATTAATTGTTATATTGGCAATAGCCTCGATGCAATTATATTTCGAAAGCTTATTAATTGGGATTTTAAAAACGCTCTGTAAATTTTTATTATGCATTGGTTGTTACTTTTAAGTAATTAATAGGTTGGTTTGATTTGAGTTGTCAATTTGATGAAATGTTTGTAATAAAAGTATTTATTGTCATTTTTATTTAATTATAATGATCTTATTTAAAGTTGTTAATTCGAATGAACTCTGTCGTAATATGTGATGTGAATCCAAGGTGTATTTTTATATATAATAGGCTGTGTAATTGTGTGTAATATTTCGTAACTTAAAACTCCACTCTCCTAACAAAAATAGCACGCGATGATCTGCCACCCTGAACGCGTCACGTAATTTTTTTAAAGTTCATCGTCGTAGTTAATGATCACGGCATTAACTTGTGCACCCACAATGCCGCAATGACATTAAAATCATAATGTCATACCCAGCGACAAGCACGTGATATGCTCACATGGTTGTGATAATGCAAATCGGCCAAGATTATTTTCGATTTTCGACTATTTGTGAGTAAATTTCCTGTTAAACAGCATATGTCCAAAACCTTCGTTTTTCGCCATTCTTATGTGGAGTTAAGGTAGAATAAAATGAGCTTGAGTGAAGGTCCAAACAAAGACAAAATCACACACTTTGTAAATTTGTCAGAAAATTTAAAGGTCAATAATGAATTAGGCAACAACAATAACAAGTGCTCTTCGCCAGTTGTTATTATGGGTTTTAATGTGCTATAAAACAGTAGGAGGACTACACACAAAGAGTAAACAGTGCTTTTCCAAATCCTATTTTTACTACTATAAATCATCCCCAAACACTCTGAAGAGTAACCCAGAACATAGATCCCTGAAGGTCACACAACACAAAAATGTTGAAGATAAGTTATCGAGAACGTTCAACATAAGATGGGAACAATCAGGTCCCTCCGAATCATCCGCGGTTAACACGGCGAGAGATGCGTTCTTCACCAGAAACTAAGAGTGTGGGCAGCGTTAACCCGAGAATAACTCGAGCGAATCACCACCTCGATAACGAATCCGATTAATATAAGAACCACGCGCGAGAACAATTCATTTCGCTTTTTTTGGTTTCACGTCGGACTTTTAAAGCGCCCTCCTTATCATGTATCTCATTAAGATCCGGCGAGAGGTAACGAGAAGCAACACCCGAATGATCCTTAGAGCAGCACAGACGCCGAATCACTCGAACGCCCATCCGGCGATTCCAACAAACCTCACCCCAGTCTGGAGCGCGAATTCTCCAGCGGTTACAGACAAACATCCCTCGGCAGTGAACTTGTGGTTTAACGGATGAGAAGAGAAACTCGCAGGTGCGGCGCGCCGCCCGGTGTTGTGAGTGGGTACAACCGTTTCTTCCATGGCCTCTATAGCAGTGGTGAAGTTTCACTGCTTCTCCATCCAAAATCCCAGAGAGAACTTTGATGACGATATCTGATCCATCTTACAGCGTAAGCCTCCCAAAGCCAGGTATGCAAAACGTACAGGTGCAAAGTCAAATGTTTTAAACTGACATAAACTGAGGTTATATACAAAAACCTGAAAGAATTTTTAAGAGAATAATGCTTCAAATACATCATATGAACCCCAACATGTAGACTTATAATCTAGGTTCCTCAGTGCTCTGTTTCTCTCTTGTTACGCTTAGCAGGTTACTGAATTCGAGTTTTGAGCTTTAGCATCTTTGAAAACTGTTCTGTCCCCTCATTTTCTTTGTTTTTGAAAACAGAGAACAGTTTTGAAAAACATGAACCAAACATGCCCCTAATTTCCCTCCAGCTTTTATGGTACAACAATTTGCCTGCATAAGGGGTGGAATTGTTCTCAGAGACATTTCTGTTACTTCCATGGGTTTGCATTGCTGGAAACCAGAGATAAAGATACAAGAAAAGTTGAAAAGATTACAGTTCACAATAAACAACCTTGAGGCTGTTCAGAGGAACGACAAATCAACGCCCAGATGTCATAACAACCCCCGGCTGAACCAAACAATGAGATAATAACACTCGGCGGCACCCATGGAACATTGAAACATCTCGAACCCACAGTCGTTAAGATCCGGCTCATTCTTCCTGATAATCCCAAACTTTAGAAGAAACCCAAACAATTTGTGTGGAATAAGAACACCTGCATCTGAGTCAACATCACCAACGCATCAATGGAGAATTTGAATCATTCGTTGCAGATGTAGCAATCCAACTAACCCAATGGGACCAAAACCTTCTGGGATTGAAGGCAAGGAAGTGAACGTCACACTTCCGTTAAATAATACACCTCATTTCCTTGCAAAACAAGTCCGCTTCCATCTTCACTTTGATATATGGAACTTCCAACTCGCACAAAATGATCTCACCCTCTGAACTACGCTGAATAGGACTATGGGACTTGGTGCAGTGTCACTTCCAGCCTTCATCGCCTTTGACTGAACCAGTGCGGTGACTGTGCCATGATGTCCCCTGCAACTACAAAAGGGCTTACATATAAATGGTATGCTGAAGAATAAGAATGGGTAATAGACCAGATCGAAAAACTTCATCACTGCTTCCTTGTCAACTCTTGCTTTTCGCAGCTCCGTCCAACAGATACGAACCATTCTAAAGGTCACGCAAATTAATAAAGAAACAGCCAAATCATGCTCCTGAACCGACGTGATAAGTAAATGCAATTCTATGCTTAAAGTTGAAATCTACAGAAAAATCCCTCCACTGCTTGCAAACTGTCAAGCCAGCGTCCCCATCCATCACGTCCGCCTTCCAAACTACACTCACCACTGGTAAACATCAATCCAAATAGATCACTATCACTTCCTGCCTCCAAAACTTTAAAGTTGTCTAATATGGGGCTCCATCATGTTCTTCCTCCTGCTGAACAGAACCAGCCCATGTGCTGACTCCTCGAACCCTGCTGATAGTCTAAGAAAACAAACCTTTGTCTGTGGCACAGAGAATAACTTCTTCGCTTCGCCCAGCGATTTTACAGAAATGCTTTTCGCCCTTCCTCCCTCCATGGAGAACCCCTTCCAGTGAAGAAACCAATACTCTGTAATACATGCTGCCTGTCAATGAAAAATCTCAAACTGTTTTTGTCTATATACTGACTATTGTAGAAGCCCTGGCACGTTGCAACAGAGGTACCATGGCAGAGAGAGGGGAGAGGGAGTGGCGAGGTGAGAGTGAGAGAGAGAGAGAGAAAGATATGATATGAGACTTGTGACTCTGCTATTACAATGCTGTGCTCACAAACTCCCCAAAATAGAACAACAGCATCCCCTCTCAACTGAATAATTTTAGCTGGGCTCTTTTGTGAGTTATGCTTCCTCTCTACTCAACTTTGACATACTGTTGGGAATGGAGGATGATGCAGCATGGTACAAAGTTCGCTACTTACCACTTGAGAGTAGAAAGAGACGGGCATTCTTTTTTGTATCGATCATGTCCTTGAACATCCTTAAAGTTCGACATGAAGAAATCTCTCTCACTTGGTCTTCTTTAATGCTGTTTGATGAGCTTTACCGTGAATTTCCATAAGCAGTGTGCTCGCAAATTTGCAGTTGAAACATATTATTACTTGGTGAAAATTGAACCAGCAATATGTCAGCCAGACTGGGATCTTGAGATGTGCACTACTTGATGCAGATCTGAGCAATTGAGAACAGAATGACAGGGCTTAGCTCCAAATCGTTATTTTAGGAGAAAACAGCGGAATATTGTTCTCTACCTTAACACCCACTGTGTACATCCGACTGTTTATGTGGCTGAGTTAAGGCTGCAAATGAACCCCAACTGCTGGTAGCTGGCAAGAGAGTAAAGTTTCCTTCCCATCATCTGGTCCATAAGTCAGTAAGCAAATCCATGACTCAAATACAACCCATGTTCAAATCTTCCAGAGTAAGAGAGCAGAAGTGAAGAACGCAGCATGTTGCAGAACATTTGAAAGTCTGATGATGTTTCATGTTTACATCAGAGTCTTAACAATCATCAACATTAGAAGAACATTTCGTCGTTTCTCTCTCCTCCTCCTCTCCTCCTTTCTCTTCCCCCCTCCCCTCCCCCCCTCCCTTTCTCTCCAGACAGTCCATGAGAAGTGAACCCTCAGAAATCTTATTTTTCTTCTTCTTTTTCTCCAAGCTCCCAACTGATACCCAAGAAAACAGTAAGGTTCCTTTTTCCTTGTTCGCCTGAAAATGGATCAGTCATAAACTTCCAAAGAGTGTTAGTTTTTTTCTTTTTCCTTCTTCAGTTAAGGTAGTGTATTTTGGGAAGCCATTTTTTTCTCAAAGAGAATCCGCTCCATATCTTCCAAACCATCCATCTTCATGCCTTTCAACAGAAGGTCTTGGAATCTTTATGATATACTCTTATGGTTTGTTTTGTACTCTTGCCACATTAATTCTCACATTGGTTCTTTAGACTTTGGGCTCGTAATAACGTTGTTTTACGGATTTACATCAATTCATGTGTAAATGGGATTTCCATAACCATCTTAGTGTAACTGGCGTCTCACCATGGGGCCACATCAATCACCGTGGTAGTCAATTCCAACGACACATTCTATGGCCAAGGTCTCATTTAGTCACATCGCCTTCACGTAGTCAATCTCCAAATGACCCTAAATCACCCATCAAGATACAGAAGGTTCAATGTGCTTCTATAATAAGACAAGCACATGTGTAACCTATTTGACCCGCCATGCTCGCCTCTGAGTTTATGGATTTAGCTCCTCTTTTTTTAAACTCATTTAAATCTTTCCTTTGATATTTTTCTTAAGTTCTCTAATTAGACTCTAATTTTGTTTCCTTTCTTGTTTCAACACTTGTGTACAACATGGTATGTCTCTCACTTTGCTGATTAATCAACTGAAATCAAAAGGAGCGGTTTGCTCTTTCACATAAGCAAACACACAACCGAAAATGGACCAAAGGACTTCACACCCTGTTCTGCATGATTTCTAAGAAGCACAAGGATCTACCCTGTTCTGTATGGGAGACAAAATTGAATATCTAGCGGCATTAGGAGCTGAAAATGTTCAATAGAATTATTACGTCCTCTAGATCTACCTTCTTTCTAAAAAACTTATGGTAGTCTCCAGCATGATGCTGACACGTCTGATTTTCATATGCCATACTCCATTTACCCTTATTTTGTTCATAATCACGAGTCCAACTCCAATAGGAGGCTGCAGTAGCCTCTGTCCCAATGTCTGTACAACCACAGTAAAGGGTACTATACAACGAGCTAATCTCACTACCAAATATCAGAACTTGTAACATAAACATGTCCCAAGATAATAAGTACCCTCCAGAACCAGATCACCCTCTTTTTCTGAAAATGATCTCTTAACTGAACTCCATTTTCAAAAGAACATCCACTTGGGAAACAGTCACAGAACTTGTTTCGCTTCCACGTAGGAGTTAAATATTTGCCTCTTTCCAATTCACGCAGTTAATCGCTGTAAAATGATAATCTATTGCCTAAAGCCTTGTGATGCATTTTCTCTCCAATCTCACCATGTCACATCCTGTTAGCTCACTCCAACCACTCCCTCCCGGCCTTCCAGATCCTTGGTCCCTCCACACACCCAGATAAATCTATAGAATTTCAAAAATCCTGACTATATTTGATCAAAGAGCATGCTGTTTCTGGTATCCATGAGGTTCTATATGCTCCGATTCATGTCAGTTTGCGAATACATTAACCAGGAGCTAAGACCAAACAAACTTCTATAGGCTAGCGGAACTCAGTATCTCCACCACCGTGAGATATTTGACGAGGTGGATGTCAAAGACATGCCATAGTAAAATTGAACCGCCAGCCTAACGCCCAGCCCTTCTCGCGAGTAAACAAACCTGCGAGTTGATCACTCTGCCCGGAAGAACACGGCAATGCCCTCCGTCCCACGCTACCTCTTAATGTCCTTTCTCCCGCAAAGGTGCAGATTTTCTGCGCAATGTTGAATCCCCGTCCCATCGGCACTTCAAGATCATAAAGACATTATCTCTTTGATAATATATCGCAGCACACGTACCAACCATAGCTCACAGGCAGGCAAACGGAATAGATTGACCGGTGAGGCACCAACCCGCACTCACGTTCTTCCGCTGAGGAGGGATCCTCGTGCCAGAACTAGTGGTGGTGTAAAGGCAAATAATGGCAAACAAGGTGCCTCCCTGAATACAACCCAAACCCTCCGCAGAGGAACACAACCATCTTGGTGGAATAGAACTGTTAATTTAATTTGTTTCAGTGTGTGAGAATCCTCCCTGATAAAACATGGACCCCAGTCACACATCCAATCCAGCAATGCGTAACAACAATTTGGTTAGCATCCAACTCACTTCACCGAAGATAATATAGGTGAAGTGAACCTGCTGGTGGGAAAATGGTGCATCTGTGAATATGTTTTGTCAATAAAGGAAATAGTTGATGCTTTTAACACTTTCAAATAGGTTATTTATCCTGTCAAGTCTGGCGGGCTTTCTTCTAGATATGGCGAATCCATGAGCTGTACCATGATCTTGGGGAGTTACCTAGATCAAAAGCTAAAAATTAAAAAACAAATCAAGTACGATATTTGAAAAATAAGATAAGAATCTTCGCTCTCAATGGAGGAAATTCTCGGAGATGTAAACCCTGGTCCTTCCCAAAGCTGAACTTGGTTAAAATAGCAGATACAGGTACCCATTTAAATAATGAGTGTCCAGAGATTATTAAATGCACCTCAAGTCCGATAATGATAACAAACATGAGCAGCAAAGAAGGTGACAGTAGTATGAGACAAACAACAACAATTATACAAAAATAGGCTGCCCAGAGAGGTGTCTAAATCAATCTTGGATGAAGAGTCCTGTCCCATGAACTATTTAGCCTTCCTCCCTCCCACTTCTGGATCCATCTCATTCTGATAAATCCTCCTCCATGCTCAGAAGCTTCCTTCCTCTCCAACAGAGAGAAATGAAACTCGAAGGTGCAAAACTCCAGCAATCTCCTCCATGAGGTCCAATGGTAGACACAACACACAATGAGCCCCATGGTTTTTCCTATAGTTGGCCTTTTCATTGGGATTTCTTTGTTAGGATGAGGTGGGCAGATCCCTCCATGCCTTAAACCCAGTCACACTGTGCATTTTGGCTCACCGGTGCCTCAGTCCGAATCCTCCCATCCACTTCTCAATGAGCCCTTCCCTGATCCAAGTCGGTAAGAACTTTTCGCCTGGCACTGAACTAAATTCTAAGTGGAGTAAGAGGTTTTGTCCAAAGATCTTCGTAAGTCGGAGCTGAGGAACTAAAAAGCACACTAGCAAATGCATATGTGTGTTCAATGCATCCATGGCGGAATAATGCTGACTCATCCCAACAACCATGCGCCTAGTTGTTGATATAGCAAACTTAGAGTTTCTGTCCTGATTCCTCGCGAGCAGAAACCAGTCTTTATGCCATGGGTGTGCACAGAAGACAGCACCAACGCTTCATGAACGTGGAAAAGTCCAGTAAGCCGACAGAATACAAAGAACAGGCAGGTGAACAATAGAACACGTATGTTCCCAGATATCCCCGGGGGGTAATGATAGGTAGCTGGCACACTCAGTTCCAGATTCAGAAAATCAACTGACAGTCGCGATGTCAGCAGCCCTTCCGAAGAGCAACCCTCACAGGTCCCGCGACGGCTTGAGTCCATATCAAGTTTCTCTCGAGTGCCCAAACACATCCCGCGATCTTCCATAACCCCAGACAGAACGCACAGTCTTCGCTTCCAAACCGCTCAATCTAAGTCCGCAGTTTCTTATCGAAGGTGAATAAATCTCTTCGCTATATAAGCGACTGCAAACCGCAGGCAACAGAAGAACAGAAAATAAGCTTCTTCATCTTCTGAGTTTATTTTCAATACTATACACTGATATCCTCCTTTCCATCCAAACCCAAATCAAAAACAAGAGATCAAATGCATGTCCCATGTCGAACTAATGTGGTTTGGAAGCGATGCCTGGCTCCGGGTAATTTAACTCAAACAAGAGCGAGATCATTCCTGTGAGTCCCTGGCTTGACAATGTTGTCAGCTAGCCTGAGCTCGCTCCTGCAGACCCGGGTCCCCGTATCTCGTGGTAGCTTGGCGTCTCCCCGAGGCGCCTCACAGCGCTGCAGAAGTAGACCTTGTCAAAGAAAGAGCCAAAGAGGTTGCCTCGGCGAAGATGTCAAGACAGATCCCGAAACGTCTGGCGCGAATCGCTAAGATCCGAAGATATTTCCGACATTCAAAGTCCACGCCAAGAACGACTAGCCTCGACTTTTTCGGGCATGGTCTTGTAACGCTCTAACTGATCGCCGCAACATCCCGTCGAATTATGGCAATGTCGTTTTAAGGCGGAGCTCACAGAATCCCTTTAATGGTCGCCCCGTCAAGGCAACGCGGCTGCCCGATCCAGTGTCCCAGAACTCCACTCACAGATGCCCAGCTGGAACCATCCTAGGTATATTGCAAATGAGAGAATGCTTTAGAGAAAGGTTGAGCAGCGCTATGGGATTTACAGTAGTCATCTCCAATGAACTGATCCACACTCACCCCTCAAGAAAATCACTCACAACTGAAAACCAATGATAACCACTCTTCTCAAAGTGTTCCTCCCTCAAGAAAGAGTACGCTTTGTTGACTTTGCACATGTCATGCACTGAAACAAAGAAGTTTCAGTCTGATAATCTCCTTTGTAATTTTGGCAAAAGCATGCAGCAGCGGTAAAGAATAAGATCCTCCTAGTAAAATAGGAAGAAATCTGTAACTTATAAGGGTGAACAGGCTGTCCCGCACAACCTACAGGTCAATCCCGGCAGAGGTCTGAGAACGTGGTTATGCATAGAGTGTGTTCTTTTATTCTAGTCCCTCTCATCCGGTGCTGTTAGCGAAAACAAAGGTCCCTGGGACTCATGCTGCCACTGATAGAGGTCCCCTGCATCAGGAGCAGCCCGGCCGAGTGGCAAAACCTTCCTAGCAGCGAATGCAGCATGTACGCCACTGGTGTCTCGAATCCCTCCTGGTGGCAGTGATTATTCATGAGTTAATTTATGGAGCCCTCTAGGGCGAGTCCGTCCCCTGGAGGTAGACAGGGCAGCCAGAGAATTCACTTCCTTCGATCAAAACATTCGTAAAAAGAATCCTCCACTAAATGCAGAGGCTCTTTTTGGGTGGAAAAACAGAGCAATGCATGAACCACATATAATCTCGCAGATAACTGAAACAGAGGATCCCCAGATGTCTTGGCAGAGAACCCCCCCTGGAGTCCATATCATGGAGGGCATTCATCCCCGGCCTTTTCGAGTCCCATAGCCACATCCCCACGTCCCTCCTTCTTTAAACACGCGCAGGTCTTGCGGCAGCGTGGTGCGTCGCAACAAAGTAAACTGAGCGATGCCGTGAAAGCTCCTCCCGTCCGAGGTCTCAAGAGAGCGGAATAAACACTTTTCGATCATCAAATCAGAGTCCCTTCCCAATAAAATCAGACTTTGAAACATCAAACAGGAAGAGAACACGCCAAAATCAGAGAAGAAAGGCGCCGCTCACTTCCGAACTTTCTCTCGTGATCAAAACAAAGACAATCAGGGAACAAATAAGAACATCCACTCGGTCCCGTCACGTGTTTCAGAAGGAGTCTCCGTCCCCATAATCTTTCCTGGAACTCATAATCGAATAGAACCCTCGTGGTCCCAAAAATAGCCCACGGGCATCCGTCCAATCCACCCAATCATAAGAGAAGGTCTGAGGTCAATGAACTGAATACATGCTTCTGAAAGAACTGATCACACTTAAACCCATCAAATCAAACCTAACTACGGTTTTGATTTGTGATATTATGGCGGCATTATTAGTTTTCGACATTATTTTAAACATGTTACCTGGGAATTTTGAAAGGCGAAAAGATTATTTTGACAAAGCTCTCGTGGATATGTTTCTTCAGACCAGGAGAGCAATCAGCCAATCAAACACAGATCACTTGAAAGACTGCAATATAGGAGCCAATAGTAAAGCTTCATCCCAACAGTGAACCAGATGCAGAATCAAACATGCCAAACTGATATGTTCCACAAGTCCAAACATTTCTTCACATGGCAAACAGAGAACCTGAACAGTTAATCTGTATCAAAGGAAGAAAACACCAGGGTATAGGGAAAACATGAGGAAACATATTACCATCAAAATCAAATAAAAGAGTACCTGAATCTCTCCGACCATGCTAGATTTATTAGAATCTGCCTTTCTATTGCGGCGTCCACTTGCAGTTTTTGAGTTTTTTCTTTGTCTTGTAACATAAAGCTCTGAACTTAGATGATGGTGTCAATAATTCTTTACCACCAACGGTCGATCCATGAAACAATGTCACCCGCCAAGAAAACACAAGAATTTCAATGAAAACTAAGTCATGATTGTCAAGATTTTGGTTTGAATACTTATCTGGAACAGAACTCAGTTGGAATGTTGAGTTTGCGAGATAACCCAGTTTAAATATCCACAAAACTAAATACTATCCAAGATCAATACAACTCATGTATCGGATCAAGTCTTTTGAACTTTACATATCATTTGCTCTTAAGTCTAACCACTTGATCCAAGAAATGACATTGATCATTGACATCACTCTTCTCGAACAAGATCTCAATCGATCTCGAACCAGAAGCTTCTTCTCTCAAGAAAGAAGCGTGGTCTTCCTCTTCCTTCCTCTTCCTTTCTCTCTCTCTTCCTTTTCTTTCTTTCTTCTCTCTCTCTCTCTCTCTTTCTTTCCTTTCTCTTCCTTTCTCTCTTTCTTTCTCTTTCTCTCTCTTTCTTTTCCTTTCTTTTTTTTTTCTTTTTTTTTTTTTTTTCTTTCTTTTTTTTTTTCTTTCTCTTTTCTTTTCTTTTTTTTTTTCTTTTTTTTTTTTTTTTTTTTTCCTTTTTTTTTTTTTTTTTTTTCTTTTTTTTTTTTTTTTTAATTTCTTTCTTTTCTCTTCTCTTCTTTCTTTCTCTCTCTCTTCTTCTCTTTCTCTCTCCTCTTTCTCCTTCCTCCTTTTCTCTCTTCTTTCTCTTTCTTCTTCTTCTTCTTTCGTTTAAAAAGATCCGGCTCAGCTTTGACTGCAATCTCAGCAAGAGTGCTGCTTTAATGTTCAAATAAGAAAAGAATGTTAGAATCTCAACGGTATATCAAAGTAGGGAAACAGAAATGAAATTCCTGGGAACCCTGAGAGAAGAGTCGGAAGAAAAAAAGAAATAGATAGAGATGAGAATACATGATCCACGATCAGCAGGCTTGGTGGAAGCGCCCAGAGAATCACTACAGCTGTTTGCATTATTCAACCAAACAGATCACAGATCACTGATATCCAGGCAACCCACATTCAGCGTGACGTACTGAGCCGTCCCGACAGCCCCAAAACAAATGCCAACCCAGCAAACCATCCTGACGGAGTTTAGTTCTGTTCGTGGCCATTAAAACACTGAAAGATGATAAAGTGAGATGATGCGGCTGGCACCAGGCTGCCCCTGTTCACCCTTCCCTTTTTCCGCATAACCCACACCGAGTCCAAGATCAGATTCAAGATAAAGAGCATCAGCACCTTGACTCGATCGTTACGAACTGATCATCGTCTTTACGCACATACTTCGGAAGAAGAGTCAAACGAACACGGATACGTTTCGATCTTCGTCCCCGTTTGAATAACATTTTGAATACACAAAACCGAACTCCATTCAGTACTTCAGTTAAACGATTGAAAGATACGAGAACGGACTCAGCAACTTTCTCATCGCTTCCATACAAACTGAACAAAACCGAAACACTCAGAACAGATCTCGCGGAGTTAACGAACATCCAGGCGGTGGGTTGAAACAACTGAACACCTGAATCATCGAAGGTTCAAACAAAGGAAAGAACAAACAGAAATAACGATCCGATCCGCTTCGCATCCTTTCTTCTGAACGCAACAAAAACATTATCAACCTAAGAAATCGCATCATAGTAAGAACTTCTTCGTAGTGTTTCAGTTTCTCGAAACCGTCCCCTCACAACTCATTCCTTTCCAAAAGTCCACTGTAAACACAATCCCCTCTCAGATCCAAATCAGTCATAAGAGATAAATATTGTGTATGTCAAATACACAACAGCTGGGTCTGGCATCAACAAAAATTGGAAGCAGGTAGAGTCGCAGTCAAACATATATTAAAACCTTCTTTCCAGAATTTATGCAGTCTTCCACTAATCCCGTGCAGTCCAGTCCATATGTTTAGGGTGCCCATTACTAACCCTGAGTCCAAAATGCATCCCCTCAGAGTCTATCCTTAATGATATAATAAACATCATATAATATTTTACTACTCTAATATATATTTCTATAGTAGTGATGAGATAGCAGAGAGAGAGTAGCAGTATAGAGAGAGAGAGAGGTGTAGAGAGAGGTGGAGGTATAGAAAGAGATATATATATACAGCAGGGCTGGCTGGCTAGCTTTTACTCTACCTGTATTGGGAAAGAAAAAAAGGGGGGTTAAGTTAATATTTGGTAATAGTTAAGACGAGAAGAAGTGTCGTGAAGTCCAAAATCATCTGAAGAAACCATGACAGGGAAGTTGATTGTAGTAGACCAGACAAGGGTTTTCTCATGGCTGTAAATTCCCTCATATGTTGTTATCACATAAAAGCTCCCACTGTCCCCAGATCCCCTGTCCCTCCCTAACTGCCCTGTTTTTACACTAGCAAAGCACTGAGAGATCCATAGAAGGTTCCTGTGTCCTGAAACAGCAACCAGTGAGTCCTAGGTACAAAACATCCAGAAGAACCCAGTGCCCACTATCATGCAGAGATCCAGAAAAACAGATAAGAAACCTATATAAAGCTTCCATCCAGAACATTAATCACCGCAGCATTCCTGAGTGCTCAACATCAGAGGGTATAAAGATCCCAGTTCAAATTCAAGAATATAAAGGTACTGTGTAATGTAAAGATTTTTCTGGTGATGAGGCCAATCTGTGGGGAAATTATAGCGAAATCTTAAAGGGATGTACTAATAAAAGTGAAATTCTCGTGAAATTAACATAATGAACGACATTTGGAATATTAAGAAGCTGAGCCGGGTAAAGCTTCCGCCGCTCGATCATGATTTAAGTGATGGGCAGGCAAAGGTTTGTGTCGAGTCCTTATAGGAATGCAAAGAAACATGGTGCAAAGACATATGGAAAACATGTCAAACATTAATCCTAGGGGGTTTATGAGAAGTGGTTCTTAGATGAGGCACTAAATTACAAGTTGTTGGGAACAGTAGTTAAAACTCAAATGGATGCATCAAAATTAACCTAATAAAAAGAAGCACTCCTATATTTATAACAAAGAATCCAGTTATTTGTCCACAAACAAATGCTCACAATGGGGTCCCAACCCAATGCAAAACCATAACATCCTCTCAGAGAACAGAATCACAATAACCATCAGAAGTTTAACAATAACTTGTAAAAATGAACTATATGACCCATGAAACCTTTACAGAACACTGAACCAGTTTTTCTCTGTCTTTCTAAGTCTGTAATAAAAAAAAGAATAAGAACAAGATGATAAACAAGGTGGGGCGATAAAAGTAGATAAAAATATAAATGAATTTGACTATTTTTACTGAAAAATTATTTTAAAATTCTGAAGAGTAAAGGATTTTTTTTTTTCTTTAATAAACCCGCCCTTTGTCCCTAACCCAAAACTGACTTAGAAATCTTATTTAAATCCTAAAAAGTTGTATTTCTTGTATCCAATGATGTTTTAACCATTTTGAAATAAATTATATCAATAGTAGCTTGGTCAATAAAGGATGAATGTTATGGATGCCCCATGATAAGTGGTATCATGCATTTAATTAGGTATCACTTTTTATGGAATGTCTACCATTATTTTATTTTTATTTTTTAAAAATTACCCAAAAGATTTAGATATCTTTACATCATTTTGCGATAGTACTACTACTATTATTTTATGTGCAATTCCCCAATTGGGAGGTTAGATGATTTATCATTTATTTAAGTAGAATTTACTAGATGTGAGATCCCACACTAGGGGTTCTTATTTTCATATTTTCACAAATCACTTAGATAGAAGATGGTTTTCCATAATAAATACATAAGATCCCACACTTCGACATCATCCGATATGAAGAAGAACTGATCCACAATCTATATCCCATTGAATAGAGTTACGGTATTAAATTCTTCTGTCCTTCATCCAGCTGCAAAGTTGGGAAATTATCGCAAAGAAGTTAGAGACAAAGATGAAAAGGAGTTTCTACATGATGACGAGTATCCCGACCGGAACACTCGATGGTATCAGAGTTAAATAATGTAGTTAAAAACCAAAAGCTGAGTCCACCACACTATAAGGTCCCATCTCGATATGCTAATCTTCGTGCGTAGTGAATAAAAGGATTCGGCTTTCAGCCCCTCAGCGTGAACGATTTCTGCTACATATCGTACCTTCAGCCATAATGCTATCAATAATAAAAAAGAAAGAAAATGAAGGAAAGTTTTATAATATTGTACATCACAAAGAAAAGGAAAAAAGAAAAAAGAACCAAAAATTAAATAAAAATAGACGGAGAAAATAACAGAATGAGTTCTTTCTTCACATAATATTAGACATATTCTAGCCTTCATGTCACTCAATCTCAAGATTTATCTCCATAATTTGTTGATCTTTGAATATATTTGATCTGTCAGTTCATGTTGTCACTGTCCCTTCTCTCTCTTCCTCCTCCTCTCTCCTCTCCTTCCCTCCCCTTCTCCTCCACTGCTTCTCTCTCTCTCTCCCCTCTATTTTTGTTGCACTAATAACAAACAAAATTATTATTTATAGTGGGTATACTTCAAATCATAAACATATATATTCAAAAAGCAATCACCAACATATATATTATATATCTAGTTCAAACGGTAGAGCGTTCAAAATTTTAAAAAGTAGAAAGGAAAGAGGTCCCGGACTCGAATTCCTATGAAGACACCCCATTATATCATGAAGATGTAAAAGTGGCGTTGATTAAGAAAAACATGTATATATTATAAACATAACTCCAACCCCAGCTCACAAAGGCCTCTTTCATTTCTACAAACTGAACTCAGGAGGATAATATCGTCCCTTCAAAACCCCAAATGTAACACAGGTCAACTGTAGTCAAGAGAAGTAAGATAGTATATATTCTGTGTTCTTATTAAAGAATGGTAGTGATCTTTCTAAGCAATTTCTTTAGTCACATATCCCTAGTGATGAATTAAAGAACTGAGATTAATTAGGGTTAACTTTAATAATGAAGAAATAGTTTCCACACGCGCCCACATGATCTCCCAATGTCAGCAGAGAACCCAGACATCCCATATCCCGCTCAACAAACCTGACTGTATCCAGATCTGTAACTCATAATCCAATTAAACTATTTCAAATTTAAAAATAAATAGAGATTGGTGTAAATTCGATATGTACGATGATGATTTTTACCGATTAGCTGCTCTGACTGATTTCTTCCGTATATCTCCATATTTACAGATCCACTCATCCAGTCTGCACCCAAACGACTCACCCGAACATGATTTCAACAACCCGACATTAGAGTCTTCTTCTCGAGACAGAATATTCCGCGCGGTGGTAAAATAAACGAAATCGTCTCGCCATTGGCTGTCAAACAAACATTGCAATTTAGAGAACCTGATAACATAACAGAATGTTTTTGCAAATAAAATCCCCTTTCCAAATAGAAGGAAGTTACCTCCCTCCAGAAGCAATGTCTGAGCTGGGTGAGAGAGATTCTCAAAACACCATATTGTGAAGGTCAAAGCAATGGCTGGAACAGAGGCTTGCTCTCTAGAACAACAGTCACAACATATTATCGTGTCAGATCTGTTTTCTAGTCTGTCCACAGAGAAGTTGAAAAGCGTCGCGGAAACCGTGAGAGCAGGTGCCGCATGCGTCAACAGCAGATTCGTGCGGTAGTCTGGAAACTGAGCTTCCTGCACATGCAAAGCAAGTCCATATAATCGTAAACAGATACTTATCGGCAAACGAGCCAGGAAATGAGAGGGTAGTGGTGTCCAAATGAAAGGTCTCCATTAATGAATTAAGATTTATATATATAAGTATATATATATATATTGAAGTTTTAATTTCCGTTGTTTGTTATATGTATGGGTGATTCTACTTGAGACTTTTCCTGAGGGATAGGGAGGAAGTTTCATACACACATACATATATTTTTATATATATACATATTGTTATGGATAAAGCCGATGACGTCATGGTGTGACGTAAGATTGGCAGAAACCATTATATAATGGAACTATGGACCACTTTGCATTTTTATCTATTTTGCTTTTTATATGTTGTGTGTTGGTTCTTTGTTTTGCTACATATTCTTTTGCCCACTTTGATTTAAAAATTTTAATAATGGACCCATGTCCTCACCTTGCTCGTCTCGATCTCTGTGATATTCCATCGTAAAATACGAACCCCAGAAAACGGCGGTCCTGGGATCTGCCACAACCGACTATCTCACACAGACAAGCTCAACACCGAGGCGAAAAGCATGAGGCTGGTGATACTGGACCAGATACCTTTTTTCTCATGATCTTCCTAATTTATATGCCGCTTCCTAAATCTTTGTTTTGTTTGGGGAATAATATCTCGTTTCCTTATATATCTCAAACCTACAAACCCGCTCTTTCACAAATGTCAAAGATGTCATCGTAATTCCTTCCACGAAACGATATTAACATCAAACCAGAAGAAAACCTATAGTGAATTTCATGAAAATGATCCTTTCCATAATGGGCCTCATATGTGTGAGTGTGGTGGAGATGGTCTGGCTGAGGAGCAGGACCCTAGACGGAGTCCCACCAACCGCCCTCCACTCGGCTCACACAGATCAGGTCACATGTCCCACTGTCTTTTGACATTTGTCATGTATAAGATATCACAAGACAATATTGGAACTCAAATAAAAGTGTGTAAGGTGTGGTGTGGTGTCTCTTCCGCTTCCTCCTCCCCTCCGCCTCCGTCGAGAGTTTCAATAAACACGCCGCCCACTGAAGGTGCTCGGCCCGGCGGCATTCACTTCACAAACATATTTTATTCAAGATCGTTTGCAACGAGATTTAGCTGGTATTCAGCGTACGCTGGAGCGGCATGCAAACGAATCCTTCTCGTTCATCTTTCGTGACAACCCACCCAGACTACGACCGATGCAGTCTACAGGAACCAGTCTCGAACCTCCTTCCCGGGCGAACACACATCTTCGGTTCCTTTCGCTTTCACGGCTCTCCCATCCAGGTATCCAATGAGTGCAAACCGTCCAGTCATTTTCAGAAACTTTTCTCTCGCCATAAACTTCAGACTCAAAGCACCCGGTAGTTTTTTCATATTGATGTTATCCAACCGTTGTCAGAATAGTAATCAGAACCACGTTTCAAATCGATGTTCGGAATCTTCGGTGCCATAAGATGATAAACTCAACAAAATGAGTGATGGTAGATCTATCAGTTAGCTTGAAATGGTTATATAATGTTTATTATAAGATCAGTTACTTTGAAATGGATAATGTTTATCCTTAAAAATATGTAATGAATATAAACAGTTCTAAAGCATTTTGGGTAAAAAAAAAAAGGTCGACAGCATTTAATATTGATAAGGATATGGAATTAGAGCCAAACAATAATATCTTATAAAAAGATTTATGGTACCCATTACATCAAATCAAAGCAACCATCCCGTGCTAGAAGTTTTTATTTTTTCCAAGACCCATGCTGAACCCGTGCTCCATATAACATCTTTTTCTGTTGTTTATAAAAGTATTAGTTTGAATCCACTGTCCATGGGTCATTGAAGGTCTCGCCACTAACAACTTGATAACTTTACACGTCTTGGGGTGACACTTAGCGGGTGAGATCAGATCCACTATACAACCCTTAAAGATATACTTTCCCAAATGATTTAATCCCAAAAAGTCCTACAGTCCTCCACACTAGACTCACCAGAAAGTCCTTTTCTCTCTCTCTTCCACCCCTTCCAAGTTCTTCTTCCCCACAACTGATCCCTGATCTAGAATGTAAAGACAGTGGCTGAATCCGTGGCGCGGATTCCCACAGATCCCAGAGTCCGTGAAGTCGGTGCAGCCATAAACAAACAACAACGAGAATATTGGCTGATGTTATCGACGCGGCCCTCGGGAAGCGCAAACACATCCTCGCTTACGCGAATGGCGCCAGTCTGATCAGAGATATAGAGAACGCTTCGCAGAAAGCGCATGAATGAGCAGATCAGAGCAGACGATCGCGAACAAAGTTTCGGTATTCGAGCGGCAGACACGCCAGAAGAGAATGCGCAGCGAATGCGAAACTGCAGAGTCGATGCCGATGCAAGTTTCCATGCTTCCACTTCTCCCAACTTTTTAAAGATTGTCCCAGTCTCCTTCCTTCCAGATCATTAACAACAGACCGATGAAGGCGAGTTTATTTTTTTAAAATTCGAGATAAAGCTCCGTCGCTCCTGACTGCACCCAAACTTTATCTATTCCAGTCATATTTTTCCAAAATGAGGCTCTTCCATATCATCTCATCTTACAACCTCATATGTACTGAATAGTAGTTTAA
Source organism: Tetrastigma voinierianum (assembly GCA_016808115.1). Lineage (NCBI taxonomy): Eukaryota > Viridiplantae > Streptophyta > Magnoliopsida > Vitales > Vitaceae > Tetrastigma > Tetrastigma voinierianum. Next base: position 49,283 of record JAEQBH010005380.1, read on the forward strand.
CAATAATGGAAGGCCTGTCTTCTTCAGCTCACCATGAAACAAATTGAGAAAACCACAGAAGCAGATTTACTTCTTCATGCCACATGATGTCCCATCTCCAAAGAACCACGCATTAACAACATCATGTCATGGTAATAGAACAACAAATAATGAAAAACAAAATCAATATTAACCGCATGACAAACAAGGTCCCAGATGAGAACTTCGCGTTGTCCTCCATCCGTCCCTCCAGACTTAATTTTAAATAAAGATGTGCTGGACTGAAAATAAATCAGTCGGCATTTCGGTATTCCACTCGGCCCCAAATTTCCCGTTGTCATCCTTAGTAATGACTAATGAGCGTCATGACAATTTTCCTCCTACTGAACGATGTAGTTTTCGAGATTTAATTTAAAATGATTTTTTCTGAATATAAAAAACCAAATATTCACTTTTTCTATTCATAATTTTTTTTTTAAATTTCAACAATAAATCATGAAAATTTAAAATAAACTGATAGAATAAGAATATAACTTGATACTCCGACGGTTAGCTCTTATATCAAATTGATAAGACAAAAAATAATAACTTGTTCTCGGATCGGGTTAAGGTCATGATAATAAATTATGTAAATGGCACGAAACAACACAAATTAAAACGAAAAGCAAATAAAATAAAACAAAACAAAGTTTTCTAGCTTTTCAATATTATATCAAGTCTACCAAAAACAATAACATACAAGGCTATTTATAAAAATTTCAAAACAAAATCATAATGTATAAATCCAAAAATCCTAACAAATAAATCCTAAAAAGTACGATTAAATAAATAACTAATAATAATAAAAATAATAATTGAACTTAGACTTCCTATCTCATCTGTGACTGGGAGCATGAAGCCTACTTCATGCCTTATCACAAATGCTTCAGCCATCACTGCTCAAAAACAAATAATCCCTTTACAAAAACATGCATTTTGAAACACAAGACGATTAGGACATAAATTTTTTTTTTTATTATTAATAATTGAACAATATTACTTAGTTTGCTCATTCCATACACAAAGCAAGATCCTAAAGTGACTTATTTGATGGGCAAAGTCCTTCCTCTATTTTCCCCTCCTAACTTTTTGATGAAATAGAATTACTTAAAGAAGTTATTCTTTGATCTCAAAAGTCCATCCAGGGATGAACAATAACCACTACACTATTTAAGAAATGATGAGTTGGGTGAATAACACCCTGCATTCAACACCATTTTTGTCTCCACTTTCTTCTTCATCTCTTCAATCCTTCTTATCCCCTGCATTTGCAATTTCTTTTCTTCTTTTCTTATCTTTCTTCTACCATTTTTTAGTATTTTTTTCTTTCTATTCATTGGATATATATGCTTATAACTTTTGTTACTTTTTTATGTTATTAGTTAATTCATTTTTACACTACTTCAAATTTAATTGAAGAAATTTTGCCTCATTGTCTATTTTTTTAAAAAAAACACAAAAAACACTATTTATTTTGTGTTTTTTTATGTTTTTAAGGGAAAAATCTGAACTGCAAAGCATTGCTTATATTTTTCTTGCTTTTTTTGCTTTTAAGAACAAACAATTTTTATTTAAATAAACAAGCCATTTATATCTCATTTAATAGTGATTATTTGATGAGGGCAAGTTCTTGTTCTATATTAATGAAAATATTTAAATAAATAGATAACCATTTTATGCCCCAAAAGTACCTAAATGGAATTTGAAGTTAATAAGTAAGTTCTAATATCATAATTGATTTTTTTTTTTTTGAAAATATTCTAAAAAAGTATGTAGATTCAAATTAGAAAATTCTTCCTAATCCATACAAAAAGTTGTGAGGCATAAATATAATTGACGATCCAATGTGAAAATCCTTAGGGCGACTCAAATGATAAAGGGATGAGAAGGCTACTGATGTCTAAACTCATAATTGAATTTTATTTTTCAAATATTCTAATATATTTTTACATGATCCAAATTAGAAAATTCCGTACTTATACCAAAGCCGCAGGTATAAAATATAATCCATAATCTAACGTGAAAAACCCTTGGGGTTTGGCTCAAATGGTAAATTGATGAAAAGGGTCAATGTATGGTCTAATAATATAATTGAATTTAAAAAATCTAAAAGTAGTGTTTGAAGGACTAAATTAGAAAATTCTTCCAGTCCATACTAAAAAGTTGTAGGCATAAAATATAATCGATAATCTAATAAGAAAACTCTTAGGACTTGGCTCAAATAATAAACAAGTGAGAAGAGGTCACGTGGTGACATCATATCAAATTCTTATAAAAACATAATATTACATCGACAAAGTAAATAAACATCCAAAAAATGTAGAGATCCAACCAGGTTGTTCCTTATAATAACAAAATATTATATCGACAAAGTGAACATATGTAATGGAAAAAAAATGTAGAGAGATAAATGAATGCATTGAAAAAATGGTCAGATTGAATTTTTTTAAAAATATTATAATATATTTATAGTGAAGTGATCCAAACTAGAAAATTCTCCATATCTTGTACCAAAGCCGTGGTATAAAAGCCAAGTAATCGACACCTAACGTGAAACCCTTAGGGGTTGGGCTTAAAATGGCAAAATGGATGAAAAAGGGGTCACGAAGGTCTACTAACATAATTTCGATTTAAAATCTAAAAAGGTATAGCCGAAGGATCCAAACTAGAAAATTCTTCCAAGTCCATACCAAAGTTGTAGGTATTAAACAGAGTAATCGATAATCTACCATGAAAACCTTAGGACTTGGCCTCAAACAATAAATAAGTGAGAAGAGGCTGGGGAGATATATCATAGTCTCAAATCTCTTATAAAAACATAATATTACAGCTGACAAAGGAATAAACGCCAAAAAAATGTAGAGATCCAGGTTGTTCCATATAATAACTAAATACTATATCGACAAAGCGAACAGATGTCATGGAAAAAAAATTCAAAGAGAGAAATGAATGCATTGAAAAAATGGTCAGGATTGAATTTTTGCCCATTTGTGTAAAGTGGGATTTGTCGGAATCTTGCATGTGATGAATTGTTCTCAATATCTTAGAAGAAGCAACTGATTAGTGTGAGAAATTTCAAGGAAATGTATCATAAAATCAATTAAAATTTATATATTAATAATGTTAAATAATAATGAACATTAGTTGAAAATGAGAAGGAAACTTCTGTTGATTACAATGGTTCATCCTTCCATCACATCAGGCAAAGAGAAAATGATGAAGAAATTGGAAAATAGTAAGAAATTTCGATCTCACATTTTCAAATTTAATTGTCACATTCAAAAAGTTTATATATTATGTTCATGAATTGAAAAGTCTATATAGGTCATCTTCAAATATCATCATTATAAAATAAAGTAATGAATTTAAATTAATGATTAAAACCCATAATTTTTTAATCTTACTTCATATGTATGTTTAAACATTTGCACTGCAAACAAAAAACATATCAACAGAGCAGTTAAATGATAAAAGTTTCATGAAAGTTAGTGATTGCATATAACCAACAACCAGGTACCAAACAGCACATTAATATCATCAACAAAGAAAACCAGAAAGACGCGATCCAGCGTATCGGTCGTTAACAAGAGTACCAATACACCAAGACAACAAAGAAATGAAAGAGCGAAAGCCATATGACAGCGAAGTTGATTTTTCGGAGACACGTTGTTGACTTTGATCAGAACGAACGGCTATAACGAGCGTCGAGTTATTTATCAATCGTTTATTAATTTGCGTCGATTACATTAATCTTCTTGGCGAATCCCACCATGATTCGTATTTGTTCGGTCGATCCAATCCAATCGATACGGCGTTCAGCGCAACGAAGATGAGGTTGCGATGGGGTCGGCGGTCGTCGTTGAAACCGTTCGTCCGGCGGCGGCAGTCCCGCCGAGTCTTTATTAGGCATTTTCGGTCGAACGGCAGCGGTTGTATCGATCTCGATTTATCAGACCATAATCATTCTCAACCACAAAGTTCATCTCGCTTTTTCACGCTATTTCATCGAATCTTTGATTATTTTTACGAAACATTTTATTATGTCACGATTCGTTAATTCAACCTTTGATCACCGTATTATTTTCCATTCGCCGTCATTTGATGATCCAACGTTAACCAGATCGAATATCGATTCATCGTTCGCCCCGCGACGCAACCCGCGATTCGGACCGGCGTTAACTCGTGGAACCGCGGTGAATGAACCCGCCAATCGCGCACTTCGTTAAAACGACGCCGCCGATGATCTTAACAAATCGAACGCCGCCGGTTTTAATTCGAAAGTTTGAGCGGCGTTGAAGCTTCGTAACGAACCAACAATACGCTACGAACGGCGATCTCAATGTCATCGAAACGAAGTTGTTGTTCATCTACTGATTTTCACGTTGTCGAGCTGAGTCAGTTATTATCGCGCCATACAGTTATCAGCAAGCTTCAGTTTATTCTCATTTTAATATTTCATTTCAAACATTATACATATTTTAAAAACAGAAATATTTGGTACAAAAATAGTCAAATTGAATAAAATAAATATTATTAATTATATATTTTAAAATATAAATAATATATTTATTACGTTATCAAGTTACAACTAGCTATTCTCGAATTACTCCATCCAACAGAATACAACCGTGAATCAATAACTTTTCCGTTTCAATCACCGAACATGTTTTTAAAATATTATCAGAGAACTCACTAAGAGCTCCTTTTGTAAATAAAAGAAACAATAATAAAAAAATTAATGGTGAATGGGTAGTTAAAAACAACAAGCTTTATTCTTATAATATTTTAATTCTAAAGAATATAAAATATATTAAGCTCGTGATCTTATTATTTGAAGATTCTACTCAAATGGGCAAAATTCAATTTTATTTGGAAAATTCTCGTAAACCCAAATAAAATAACATGTGATTTAACATTATGTGAAAAAATCTATTACTCCTTTTTGTAATCTACTCATTTACTGAGATAACAAATTGAATAAAACAATTGAATTCAATTCATCACAACGCGGAACCTAATCTACTCACTTCCCAATAAGTTTGATTAAAAAAAACATATGACTATTTTCTAGAACTCTTTCTACACCTGAAAATTAAATAATATACTTGGCAAAAAATTTAAAATTATAAATCTTGTAGAAAAATGAGAAGTATTATTATACTATAATATGTTTCTTTTAAAATTATTGTATTATGGATCATATAAATTACAAAATAGAGAAGGACTATGAATTTGTTTTTCAAAACTATAACATCTTACTGTGTCAAAATTGTTTTTGGGGAATATGATTTTAGAACGTGCATTTATAAATTATATGTATAGTAAAATTTTATTTTAAAAGTACTTTATTTTAAATGAAGAAGAATAAGAAGAAAGATATGATATGAATTAAAAAAAAATTATTTTTAAAGTAGGATTTCAAATACACATGTAAATATATTATTTTTTTAAAGGGTATAATGTCCACTTTAGATCCCGTATCAAATTCAAAGCAATAATAAATGCTTAATATATTCAAGGTAAAAAAAGTTTAGCATTAAATCTTAATTTTTGCACTTTTACATTTAATCAAATATAAAGCTTTGTTTTAAATATAGTAATTTTCATTATTTTTATTTTTATATATGACGAAACAACATTTATTTTAATATTAGAGGATATAAAAACAAAATTCATCAGAGTTTTGCTATATTTAAAAATCAAATTTTTTTTGTTCTAGATTTGGGGAAATAGATTTAAATGCAGAAATAATTATAATATTTTCTACAAATAATGTATTTAAGTAAAAACCAGCAATTAGCTGTATGCAACACAAGGATGAGGCTGATGCATATATCTATTAGTGGTTGGTAGCTGTATTCATTGATTGATTTTGAGGTTTTTTTTTTTTTTAATATGATAATTGTCTTTTTTTTTTTTTAATATCATAATTGTCTATTTAGATTCCTGGATTACTACCACTTGCACATCATTTTCATTTTTTACTTCTTGCTCACCACTTATACTCCCTTCTAGAATCCACTTTTGCTTCTTCTAGAATCATTTCTACTTTTTTTTTTTTTGAAACAAGAATCATTTCTACTTATACTTTTATTCTTTGATGTGAAAGGGCATATAATTAGTGCCCCATTTTCTTGGTTTGGTTTTAAGTTCTCATTTTACATCTAAGAATGGTCTTTTGGAAAAAAAAAAAAATAATAATAATAACTCTATATATATATATATATATATATATATATATATATATATATATATATATATATATATTAATTTATTTTTGACTTTATTTTATTAATTTTATTATTAATATAAGTTATTTTTTGTAAATAAATTTTTTAATTTTTCTAAAACTTTTCATAATATTTTTCGAGGAACTATTTTTTTTTTTATATCATAAATTATTCTTAAAACAAAGATTCAAATAGAGCTCATCTTTTTTGTAAATGATAAATGTATCAAATTATTATTTAGATTAGTTTAATTTGATACAAATAATTGAATAAACATCAGTGCAAGTTAATTTGAATCTTAATCTCATTGATTTTAAAGGTATTGTGGATTTGGGTTAAGGTTCAAAATACCCAAAATTTATAATCAAAATATAAAATTATGAGTTAAAAATTAAACTGAAAAGTCGAAAAAGTGCATAGTTAAACAAGGACTTATGGCTTGTTTGGAGACAACACAACACAGGTTGGATAAAATCAGTTTTCAAAATTCCCAAAATAAATATATTTGTACACTTATTGAAAAGAGTCATGTCCAAAAATAATATTTTAATTAAAAAATTTCTCAAAATAATTATAGTTTCAAAATAATTTTCAAACTAATATTTTTTATCACATCACCAAAACCGTAGTTGATGACTACGGTTTTAAACTTTTTCAAAAAATTAAAATGTGATATGTATAGTTTTTAGGCTTAAAGTTAATCTGGTAATTGATAGCTACGAGGTTAGAATTTTGTAGTGATGGTAATATGGTTTTGTTTTCAAACCATGTTTCGATTTCGCTTTTCCAATGAACCTACACCTTTTTAATGGTTGTTGTAACATCTTAACTCTTCATTCGATATTGTTCCGTTTAGGACTACAACGATTCAAGACCTTAGTAATATCGAGTTAAAGTCACATATGAGGTGTAAGCGTATTCTGACCGTGTAAATATTGTCAGGTTCGGACACAGAGATCACCATGATTTTTAAAAACGTTTCTTAGTTGGATGGATTCGTATTTATATACTATTAGAACTATTCCTGATGAAGTAACAAACCTCCATTACAAAACATTTTTGTATCAGGAACAAGGCCAAATGGAATGAAACCCTACATCAAGATCAAGGATTGGTGCAGATACAATTAAGATTGGGCAGATGGAGCTTGACTCACCCAACTTTAAGCGTGTTTATTAAGTTAATAGAAACTCATACTTATATAATGCAATAAACTTTCTTCCTTGTCCGAAATGAGATATGTGGTCTGACAGTGGTCTAAGTATCAAAGATTTTGGACTGCATCACAAGAGAAAATGGAAATTGAATTGTACTTTGAATATATATATATATATATATATATATATATATATATATATATATATATATATATATATATATATATATATATATTGATGATTAGACCATGAAATTAAGTGGTATTTCAGTGCAAATATTTTTAAAAATGAGATTAATTAAGAAAAATGGTGAATTACCTAAGGTTGTTGTTATGTTTATTTTGTCATTAAATAAAAAAATCAAATGTAAGCAATTCAAGGTCTTTTACATAAAGTACTCTTTAGTCTCAGTAAATAAATAGTAATATTTCATAAAGTTTGTCAATCTTCTTTTTCTTTCAAAGATTCTTGCCTCCGACATAAATCTTTTAAAAAGATTACGATTCTGGAAACTACCAAAGATAAAGGTTCCCTGGAAAGTCGTTTCTAGTATATACAAATAAATAAATAAATAAATATATATATATATATATATAAGCTTTTCAAAAAGTTCAAGTTTTAAAAACCCTTTTACTGTATTTATGAAAAACTAGATGAAGAATAAAATATATATAAATATAAAATTTACATAAAAATATTAAAAATAAAAAAACAGACAAAGGAGATCCACTGTATAAGATACAGTATAAAAAGTAGGAATTATTATAATTATAAACATTATATAAAATTTACAAAACCCTAAATGACATCATATATAATTACAGATATTTTGAAATATAAAAAAGTTCATACTAATTCTCGGAGGCATGGTTCAAGTGATATTAGGGTGAAGAAGGGGTTACGGGATTTCCATATTCGAATCCTTATAAGAACATATTAGTATATTATATATTACATAATTAAATCAATAAAATTCAGATAGTTCATGATTATTACTTCCAGTTATTACATTTCAAGTCGAGTCTCAATAATTAATAATAAAGTTAATAGTAAGTAAATGAAAGTTACTTTTAAATTTTATTTTACTGTTACTATTTTTGAAAAAAAAAGAATAGATAAAATACATTGAGTGGACTTAGACGACTTTGACATGTTTTGAACACTAAAAAAAAAAAGGTATCAAACACAATTAATCATTGTCTCCACTTTTCACCTCTTTCAATATTCTTCATTGGCACTTGCGAATATGTAGTCTGTCTACCATTTTTGCAAATTTTACTAAATGATAGATGTCATTGTCAGTTTCATACAAGAATATAAAATGATACTTAAATTTAAAAAAGTTTTCATTAATTATATTTTTATCATAATTATTTTTTAGTCCCAACAAAATTGGAATTTTTTTTTTCAAAACATGTGAAGATGTGTAGGAATAAAAATAAAATGAAATCAACTAAATATGATAGGTGAGAGAAAAGTGGTCAAATATTCAAGATGATCGACTAGTGTGAATAAGAAAACACAAGTTGGAAAATGCAAGGAACCTTCTATTTGACTCTTGACTAAAAGAAAGAAAGAAATTGGAAAGAAGTAAGAAATTTCAAAAAAAAAAAAAAAAAAAAAAAAAATATATATATATATTAAACTTAGATGTCTAGTAGACTTTATAAATCACGCCGACTAATATGTCCCATAAGAGCCTAAAGTTAACAGTCGCGTGAAATTTAAGGGGACTTGAATCGATGATTATTAGGTAACCTTAGGGTTGGTAAAATTTGATATGATCCACGAATACGACACAATTTTTATGGGTTTTGGTTTAATATAATCGAGTTTGGGTCAAATTTGTATTGACTCGTATAACTCGTTTAATAAACGAGTTATATTCGTATCAATCCACATAATACGAATTTGACCTTTATTGATCAATTTAATTATTATGTTAATTAATATTTAACCTATATTAATTTATTATAATTTATATTATTTGTGTTAAAATATTGATTAATTAATTATAATTTATATTATTTCAAATTACCAAATTAATAAACGGGTTACATGTGTCGTATCATGTCACATGATTATTAATTTAATTCGTGTTCATTATTATTTTAACTTATTGGTTGAGTGAATCTGATGAAAACACATTATTGCGACCTACAAACACGGATTGTCACTCATGAATAATCCTAATATCTTATACCAATTAAAATTTTATCAATTTTTTTTTTAATTTCACTTAATCAATTTTCAAATGATCCTTAAATCAAGAAAATAATAATGTGTTTGGTAAGATTTTCCCTGGAAAAATGGATAATGATGACCTTATTCTCAGTCTTATTATTCATATAATCTCACTTTATTGAATGGTACAGTGAGAAAGAAAATTAGATATGGTATCACCAAAGAGTCAGTGATTCCTATAATAATTGAAAATTTAAAAGAAAGGAAAAATAAATAAATAAAAGCAAAAGTTGGTCATGACAATGATGGGAGTTTGACTGGGTTGTTTCATGGAAACTATAGGGATAGATACTCAATTAATCTATATTAAAAAAAAAAAAAAAAAGTCAAATAATCTATCTAATTCCCTAATAATTAATTCCACAAATTAGTGCTAAAGTTTTGGAACTCATAATGGAGGGTTTTCCAAGACTTTTCTCTCCATTAATAACGATAACAATATTAATAACGACTTGATTAAAAAAAGAAATTAACCCGAGTTTTGTCTCAAAATAATTTTTTTTTTTTAAAAAAAACGCTCAAATTAATATATCTTTATCAAAACTATAGTCTAGAGGTATAATTTTATGTAGGTAGTAAGTGAGTAAATACAATATGGTTTTAGCGCTAATTTGAATTTTGGTATTATTTTTAAAAATGTATTAGATTGATATTTAAAAAAATTATTATTATTTTGGGATAAAACGCCAAAAAATCTATATTGCTTTATTTATGAATATTATGACATTCGTCCTTACAAAAAAAAAAAAAAGAAGAAGTCAAATTAGGTTAATGTGACTGGTTCTGGGTGATCTTAACATGCCCTTATATATATATTTTGCAAAGGAAGATTCTTGTGCTGAGCCTTTTCTAGTGGAACTGGAACTGGAAGACTTAAAGAGAGTAGAATATTGAAATGGATGATGTCTGATTCAAACAAGACCTTAAATTAAATGCCTTTACAGTACAATCATTGTATCAGAACCTTCTTGCTGGCTTTTGCCAGGCTGTCCTGTTGAGTGGTCTGAAGAATCAGCCTCTATTTTTTATTTTTTTGTTGACTTGGACATGGATTCATTTAGTAAACATTAGATAATTAATCTAAAGTTTCATTAATTTTTAATATTGACCCTTCAGTAAAGTTTAAGTTTGAACATTCATAAGGTCAACCGTCGCTCACCTTTGAGCGTATGTAGAGGTGACAATTTGAAGGCGTAGAGGTGAAATTTGGGTCGGGCCAGGTATCTTACAAAACCAAAAAAAATGATAGGCGGGTGGTTAAACCAGGACAAACTCTAGATCAGTTGTTTGATTGCCAAATATAAATTCTGATCGACTAATCTTGCCTTAATTTAAGTGAGCCAAATTGCCACCCCTACGCATATGTCTCGGCTTTGTTTTGAATTTTTTGATCGAAGAGATATTAACGTTTCTTCTGTATCGCATATGTCCATCTTTGTTAAAAAGTCACAATAGGCCGAAAACTCACACATCATGGATGTTAACAAACATTTTAAGGGTGTTGTCGATATGAATTACATAAATAAACATTATGGTTATCTTGAGATCGAAAAAAGTTTAAGAGCAAAGTGAGACATACACGAAAATCTCAAGAGCATTCGTGCACCTTATTATTTATATATCTGCTATTTGAAAGCAAAGGAACTTTTGAAATATCAAAAATCATTTCTCATAATATACATTTTTTATTTTCTCATCCATTTATAGGAACCAAATATAGCATAAAACTAAAATAATTAATTGGGTCAAAGATTCATTTAATTATGTTTCCTTCAATGCTAAATCAATTACAAGTCATAAACTTTCTTAACAACCCACATTAGCACATGGAGTTATTCCCTGGTTGACTTATTAAAAATCTTTCTATGAAATCCATTACTCCTTCCAAATGGTTACTGATTGATTTCTTGATATCCAATTAAATAAGGATAAATTGGAGTCTAATAAGTGTGAATATTCAAACAATTAACATCTATCTAATAAATTATGACCATTCAACAGTTCTTATCTTCATTCAACTCATGACAAATAAAAAGGGCTCTTTGAAAGTTTGAATTGAATTAAATTAGGGAGAAAAGTTCTATTAAAGTTGTATTTATTTGACTAATCCATAATCTTAAGATATGGTATCAAAACATAATCCCTATCTTTGCAAGAAATCTTGTAAAAGTTCAGTAAGTTTGCTTCCTAAAACTAATATATATGTAAGCGTTTTAAAGTCGTGATAAGCTTGTTGAGATAGAGCAATTACTATTTTCACCCGGATTCATTTGTGATTAAGGATTCTATCGATTATAAAACATAATTATAATCTAATCAACATATCTCAAGATCATTTTCGGGTCACATCATGTATGTCCGAGTCATGGGAGTAATTGAATCGATATAGAGCAAAACTCAAGTTCGATTTGATAAAAAAAAACTCAAAACTTGAACTCGATCAAGCTTTTTTTCAAATATTCAAAACTCGACTCGAAAAATGATAGAACTACTCGAACTTGACTTGACAAAATTGATTAAAAAATTAATAAATAATCATACTCGAACTTGACTCGACTAAAAATAAACTTCGATTAAACTCACGAGCAGTTCGATTCGGGAATTATGATACTCGAACTCAACTCGATAAACTATTCGAACTCGACTCGATGAATCCCGAGTCGAGGTCCTAGCTATTTACCACAGCTGGTTATAACCAGCTTAATTGTGTTGCAGTTGCATATCCTAACTTAGCAATATCTTAATAAAAAGGCTAAACCTATGACTCAATAAACAGACAAACAGTGCAGATATGCATCTCCATCATTTGTGAATAGTTGCAGTCACATGAGAAGTATGTTGGGGACACCTCCTTTTCTGCAGATTTGAAACTGGGTTTTCCGGATACTATGAACCTAAAGAAAATCTTTCAAGTTTAAGTACTATGAGATCATATCATTGGTACGTCCGTTGATGGTTTTCACTCTGGATAACTTGCATTTGAGCCTCTCTTGGGCGCTGGATTAGTCCTTTTACAGGTAGCATTTTCTCTGTCGTCGATTCACCGATAAGCGCGATGATAGGTACGAGTCGATAAAGTCTATTTCAATTAGTGGTGTGATAGAGAATCGCTAAAAGGTTAAGTACCATGAGATTGTATTATTGTCAGCCCCTTAAAGAGTCGATGCGTTCTGCAGTTATCTCACTTTGGAGGATAGTCATTTTCTTATTCACCTTGTCGACTCTCCAATGAAAGCGTTCAGTTCGATGAGAGCGACCGAATGACCGGCGCGATGGGCAGAACCTCTCGTCTTTAAGTATACATTGGGATCTTATTGTCGCGCTTAGAGAAAATTAGATGTTTACAGACAGCTACCAACCATGAATAACACCTTTTGACCCCTTCTCTTAGGGCGTAGTAGCTATTTCCACTCGTATCGGCTCTCGATGACGGTAATAATGAGCCATCCCCTAAGTGTGAAAGAACCAAGCGTTTGACCAGTGGTGAGAGACATTTAGATCAGTTTAGTCAGTTTAACAACAAAACGACATTTTTCTTAGCTGAAAGTTCTATCAAAACAAGTGAATTAAAGATTCCATTGAATTAGTCAATTATGAACAGGAACTGCTGATTGAACCGGCCATGGCAAGATTAGAGCTGTGCCCCAGGGCCTTCAAAACCCCAACTGTCATGGGGCATAACTGCTTGTAGAAATATAAAAGAAGACTTTTTCTCCATCTGTTTATTAAAAATGGATAGCTAGGCTGGCACATGAGGCATTTTTTGGTCAGAAGAAGTTCACATGGCCACCTTTTTGGTGTCTGGTGTCAATCAAACAGAGATAGACCTCAAAAAAGGCAGAACAGAAAAGAGAAGATGAATGAGGAAGAACCTGGAATCTGTCTACCCTTTTGTTACGTGTTTAGATTTTTCATTAATGTAGTCAACAAAAATTCACGTGACCAACCATCCCTTCTCTAACAGCTATTAATCTCAAACCATAAAGTTCTATTTTATCATTTTCATCTTTCTTCATTTCTGAATACCAGATTGGCCTTGTTCGCCATGGCTGCTCCAAGAAGAACCTTGCTTAAAGTCATTGTCCTTGGCGATAGTGGGTGTGTTTTCTGTTTCCCTTTTGGTTGATTTTGATTTACTCTCCCTGCAGTTTCTGTAATCTTGATATTCTTCTTTTTTTTTCTCTTTTTGTTGTGATTTCCAGGGTGGGGAAGACATCATTGATGAATCAGTATCCATCGAGGAACTTGCGCAAATTGATCTGTTTTGAATCATGGGACAGAAGTTTTCTGATTTCTTTCAGCTCCCCATTTCAATCTTCATATGATAATCATGATGTCTTTGTGTGTCAAAGAATTAGAAATTCTTGTGTGGTGAAGATGTGATTATAGGAGCAAAAGTGGGGGAGCCATAGGGGAAAGGTGGGGGCTATGGTGGTTGAATGCTAAATATCACTTATTTCAATCCCATATAAGATTTTGGAGTGGTAATTAAGATTGGGAGGTTCCCATTCGTCATGTCGTTTTTTAGGTTAGGGTTTTTCTATTAGGTTTGGGTACCTATCATTGATGATTTCATTAAAATAAATGCTTGTAAAGGTTACCGGAAATAGAGGGCTACTGGGTGCCTAAAAAATGAGTCTGAAATGAAAATTTATCCCCAGAATGTGAACCGTTCGCGAACGTTTGGCTTCTCTATGTGTGTTAATATGATCCACATATCGGTTCCTATATAAGATTATGAGTAGTATTTAAGGCAAATGTTCTTGCTTTTATCATGTGATCTTTTAGGTTAAGACTCTCCTATTAGGCTTGTTTATCCATGGTGCTATCATTGAAATGTTTATGGCGGGAAAATGCTACCCTAAAAGAGGCTTACGTGCGATGCAGAGAGGTTGAGAAATTCAGAAAACTATCAAAGTGTGAGACGTTCGGCTTCCTACGCCCAGTGGACAATGATCACGATCATCGATTCAAAGATTGTGGAATTGTACTTAATCTTAAACTTAAAAGGTTCTTGATTGAGATCTTTTGGTTGACTATATTAGGATTGATGTCTATCGTTGATCATTTGTTAGAGTGGTATTATTGAAAAGTTTACTAAAAGAGGCTACTCGGTAAAGAAGTACGAAGTGAAATTTATTGGTATGTTGAAACATCAGAAGGCTTCTATGGGTGACGTTGTCAGTTACAATACAAAATTCATCTGTGAATTGTGGGTGATAACTAAGCAGATGTTCTAAACATCATCAGTCACTGGGTTGGGTTCTTGGAAATGAATTACTCGGTCTAATGTTTTTCAGGTTATGCTATCATTCATGGCAGTTCAAGCAAACAGAGTTTTGATTCTTTATCCAATTTCAGCATAAGGGTTTATCATGTTTTGCCATTAACTGCTAATCAGATATGTATACAAGTTCAGTCAATACAAGGCCAGTCAGAGACCCAGTTTGTCTAAAGGCTACGGGTGTTGTTGGTGAGTCACATTACAAAGTGAGTTTGTAAAACCAAAACACTAATCTTTCATCTAATCACTCTTTACCATTTTCCGGTTTCTCTTAACCAAAAGTATTTGTTAAAGAGCATGATATTAAATGGCACGAATCCACTATGTCTGAGGCTTTTAGGAGAGTTGTTGATTGTATATGTATACATTGATCTTCATGGACACAGCAGGGCAAGAAAGGTTCCAGAGCTTGGGGTCAGCGTTCTACAGGGGAGCAGACTGCTGTGTTCTTGTTTTATGATGTGAATGTAATGAAATCTTTGGATCTTCAAGTTAAATGAAGATTATCAGCAGTTGAGTAAAACACCTCCATTTTCACCTTTTTTGTTTTTTTTTTTAAAGAAAAAGGAAAAATACCATTTTTTTATTGAATTTCTATGGATTGATTCAGCTGGGTTTTCTGGTGTTGTATTGATGACTACCCAGGCAGTTAGCTGAGCCAGACTTTCCTTTAGTATGCAGAACAAGTTGATATGGATGGTGAGTGGCAGGTGTAACCTGTTCCTCTTGCATTTTATAAGTTATTATTCGTCTTAGAATTTTGGGTGATACAGTGTGATCGATAGAAATCTTTTGAAGGTATTTCAGATTTTTGTGAGATTTATGGTGGTAATGAAGGTGAGGGTTGTAGTTAAACCAGCAATTTATACATGATCTTAATGAAGTGAGGTGTCAGCTCATGTGGTATGGACTTGACCAGATTGGAGCGACCACATTTGAACTAGGGTTTTATATATATGATGTTGGGTTTGTACTAGAATTTGTACAGTTGCAATCAAGCCAAACCAAGTCACCCCGTTAAAGTGGACATGTGGTGCGTGACGAACCACGTAAATCTATATGTTCTTGTTTATTTTCTTTCCATTTGCTGTTTATTATGCAATAACTATGTTTCGTTTTAGAAAAATATTAAGGAAAATAAAATAAAGAAAAAAACTGTTTTTGTTGTAAGATACTTGGTGGTTGTTTTTGTTAAATCTGAACAAAATAAACCACTCAAACAGAAACGAGATAAATTGGAAAACACACGAAAATGATGGTACTGTATTTTTAAAAGCGGATTTTAATAACGAGTTTTAGCGTAAGATAGCAAACCCGTGAAATGAAGATCAGAGTTTTATTTATATAAATATCTACCTTCATCCCTAGAACAATCATCCTAAATCAAACATTACAATAGTCAGAATTTATAATAAATCATTCATATATTTGTTTTTTATCAGATTTTTATTAGATTAGTTCATTAGAAATTTCTTTTTTGGCATCTTTTCTTCATAGACTTTCTGGGAAACCAAACACAACTGTTCTAAAGATATAATATCGATTGATGATGGTTTTGTTAGGTTCTGAAGAAAACAAGAAAGTGATGTGTGAGGTATACCATACTTTGAGACTTCAGCAAGGAGGATTCCAATGGATTCTGCCTTTCTGTGTTGCTCAGTTGAGTTAGACAATGAACATGAACAAGAAAAGTAAACCCCCATTTTGAAAACCAGTTTCTCATTTCTCTCTTAAGAAAACGTTTTTTGTTTTTGTTTTTGTTTTTGAGAACAGAAAATTGCATGTCTAATGTTGATGCCCTGTTTTGCAGATTATTTGGAACATTTTCGAAGCAGTTTCAGAAACAGAGCAGAAGGGAGGGTGTTCTTGCTGAAGTGAGAGGTTTCACTGCAGTTCTTTTGGATGTTTGATTCTTTAATTTGTTTTTGTTTTTGTTTTTGTTTTTGTTTTTGTTGGTGTGTGTATACTGTATATTAAGCATTAATTCATCATCTCTTTTATTCTTGAAATAAGTGAGTTCATGTTCTTACAATCTTTTATTCAATTTGTACAAGACCAGTGTTGGACTCAAATTGTAATTATTTCTTTCATATTTGGGTACAATTGTGTTATGTGAAAACTAAGGTGTCCTTTTATTTTTGATTTTTTATTGAAATAATGGTACAACATTCAATCGGTTTATTTTTTTACTTTTTATGGACACATCGAGTAGAATTTTCCCAAACAATTTCACATTTTTATTGGAAAAGTGTGACCAACAACATTGTCATACTTGAGGATAAGAGTTAACAGCGTTATTCTTTCTTCATGAAGAAAGCAAATAACTTAATAACATGCAGCCCAAAATCTGTACATTCAGATGAAAATTTTTATGTTTAACGTAATTAAAAAAACAAACTCCTAAACTAAAATAAGTCATCATCCTCTTATAAATTAGACGATGCATATTGTTGCAACAAAAATCGAGTCCACTAGTCATCATTTTAGTTATTATGATGAAATAATAATGTTTTAAATATAAGACATAAGAAAAGGAAGGGTCCAGAGTTGCGAGGTGCAGTTAGGACAATTTACCATATTATAACTAAAGTATTTGTTATCAAAAAATCACGATATAATTACATTAAAAATTATAGATAATATAAAAGTTTGAAAAATGTCATTCAGTCTTTGATGAGATAGAAAATGAGTTTTTTACATCTATTCATTTTGTATTCTGAATTCCGTTATTACAGTTGAACACCAACCTTTGTTTCTTATCTCATCTATTTACCATTTGAGCTCGGTTTCAAGTACATAAGAAAAAACTATTTAGAAATTAATATAAGAGATTCAATATAATGTTTTAAGTTACTACCCAAATTATTATCATAATGAGAATAATTGTTAGAAATTAAGTGATTCATCCCATCATGATGATGGTTATCAAATATATCCAATATCGGAAATTTGGGTAAAGTTGTTTTTTTTGGTTTTGTTAATAATTTATTTAAGTTTTAGATTGTTTGTTTTTTTACTTTTCATGATTTACTATAAATTTTTTAAATTTTGTTGACAAAAAACCAAAATATTTTACTTTTTGGCTTTTTCTTAATGTTTTTTTCTATTAAGAAAAAACTAATATTCAAATATGAAAAAATCATATACTTTATGATCATAGTGAAACTCTCATACTTCATTTCATTCTAATTAAATCAAATCATATAGATTTTTAAATTTTTTATTTAAAAATTTATTGTCTCAAAATTTAGATAAAATTTAAAAGTTGATTTCTTTTTTAAAAAAAATAAACCATTAAATACTTTGTCATATTAAGCGTATTCAAGCGAGAAGTTATATCAGGCGTGTAAAATAAAAACATTATTAGAAAACATATGTGAAGGATCACTTCAGGGATTTGGAAAGACATTTTGGACCTTTGGATCTAAGTAGAAAACAATCAAAGCTAGTCTAATTATTGTGTGAAAAATCATTTATGGGTTTTTGGAATAGAACTTTTAATCTAGTGAAATATATAATCAAGGACTCAATTTTGTGGCTTTTCTCACTGCGTTATGGGGCCTTTGAAGCTGACTCGCCTGACGATGAACCATATCCGGGGACACGGACCGTTTCAAAACCATTTGTCAAAACACATTTTATATAAACATATGTATATATGAATATATGATATAATTACTAATACATTCATTAATATGAAAAATATACATCATATCATTTCAAGATGACCCATATCTACTTTTTAGTACAACATTTTGATACAAAATGACATTTCATGTATTTGTAACATACATTTACAAAATATTATTAGAGTTCATCCCTTTATCACCCTAATAGTAAAATACATTCCATGAAGATTTATACATATTTGATTTATATACAAAATAATTATATGATATCATGAAATGTAGTGAGTACCAAACGGGCATTCACGTATACTCCGAGGCAGCCTGGCGGTGTCTCTATATCGGTCTTAGGTCTGCTACTATACATTATTACTGCGCATGAGAAATCAACGTACTAAGCATTTTCATGCTTAATGGTTCTTTACGTTTATATTCTCATTTCATATAATCAATACAACATATATATGCACATATAAACATATAAATAACATTATCCATATGCATCAATTAATCATCTCAATTACATCAAATATGTTTATTTTCAAACAACATTTTGACGTTTGTCCACGTGATCCATGCAATATACATATATATATATATATATATATATATATATATATATATATATATATGGTTAACATACATTCATATTATCTTGCATATAAAAACATAATGATTCACACTTTTCATGTTTACTTATACTAGTATTTTTGTTACAACTCAATTCACACAATTTGCACATTTGTTAACCATTTTGCCCTTAAAACGAATATAACCAAAATTTTCGGTGCATAGGATAACAGAATCATCGGTACGATCTCGTTGGGCTGCTGGCCGGTTTAACACTTTTAATAATTCAATATTGTCCCGGTGGGCTACGGACTAATTATTTTTACATTTGTATTTTTGTGTACACTATCGATACTGTCCCACTGGGCTATGGATTGGTATGTTACTATCAATCATATCATTCGCAGTAATGCTACATTTACCCTTATTGGTATATCAATCTATCTCTAACTCAAATATGATGGTTAACATTCTCTTACGAGCATTAATAATTTATCATAATAGTTACAAGATTTTATTCTCTATTCCCCTATATTCACATTTTCACAATACGATTCACATATTCAACAGATTCGTTTGTACATACTTGCATCCGCTATGTGATGAGTATCTTAAATACTCATTTTATCGCTTTAGTTAGTTTTTCTAGTGTTTTTATGTTAAATAAGTGCCCTAATGCTCTAAAAATTCACTCCTATGATCCAGGTCGCCATTTGGTGGAGATTGTGTGAAATTGGTGGAAGCGCACAAAAGCAACATGAGAGCTACTGAATTTTGACATTTTCCAGACATCATATGAGCTCCTATTGCATCAAGCCATATAGTGTAGTTCTCCACTTCACAAGAGCTTTCTAGGGATACCAAGAACACCAAAATTTGAGTTCGAACAAAGAGTATGCAGTTTAAAACTTGAAGAAAATCAGCAAACATTGCAGCACCTTCAGCAGGAGGCTACTTTTGACGTTTTCATAAATCATATAAGCTCATATTGCATCAAGTCATATATGGATAGATTCTACACTTCAAGGCTTACTTGGTACAAGAACACTGAGTGAGGAGTTCGTATGACAAAGTTATGGCGCTACAGTTGGAGGCGAACAGGGGACTGCGACAACGTCGCGACGTTGAGAACCAACGACGTTGCTGCTGTTTGTGCGACATTAGGGGTCGGTTTTAGGTGGATTTTAGCCATTTTGACCATAATGGAGGGTTTTAAGCTCAAACCAGAAAAAGCGAAGGGAGCTGGCTGGGGCAGAGAGGGACTTTGTCCACACTTTGGGATAAGGAGGAGGTTAGGGTATTTTTTGAGATTGGGAGAAGATCATGAGATTTGTGGAAGAAAATCCGAGACTACCATCATTTGATCATTATAGTTTCTTCTTCCTATTTTCTCATGTTTTATCTAAGTTTGCATGATGTATCAAGCCTCTATCATGCTTTAAATTAGTAGATCTAGGGTTTGGTTGTGTATTGAACATGAGTTTCTCTATTTAGTAATATTCCATTTTCTATTAAACTCTTGCCAGATGCTCTATTGATTCATACTTGGTTCTATTTACATATTGATTTCTGGCTCAATCTCAAAATGTGGTGAGTAGTTTAACATGAGATCACGAGAAGGGAGTAAAGTGGGCATGAATGAATCAACCCTAATTAACACAGTAGTGTAGAAATTATCAGGTAATTAGGAGAGGCGTGTGGGACTTTGGATTGTAAGCATAATGCTTAGGGTTGGTGAAGCAAAGACACAGTGTTAGTTGGTAGGTTAATTGAGACTCGAGGGAAGCATAATTAAATTAGACAAGAGTCGCCTTGGAAAGCATTTCATATGACAATAGGAGAGATTTTTTGACTTGGTCAAGAGCGTCGTGCTGTGCCTAGAATTTATCATCAATATCCCTTAGTTGCGATCTTCATTAGTTAGATTTATTTCATTAGTTTAGTTTAAATTATGTTTTACTATCACAATTGTTAGTTTGGATATTGAAAGTATTATAATTTTGTGCCAGCCCCATTTTCCTGTGGATCGATATCAGGTACTTAGGTACACTTTATTACTTGACAGCGTATCTTTGCCTTGGAATAGAGCTACTTTTATATTTTTTTGCAATTTTATATCGCATCACAAAATACGCCTATCAAGTTTTTGGCGCGTTGTCGGGAAAATTGGTGTTTTATATCAATATCAATATAAGTGCTTACTAATACTTCAAACATTTTTTATGTATATATTTGTGTGGTTTTTGAGTTTTTTGATACTTTTTGTTTTTCATTTTGCACCAATTTTAGGTTAAAATCACAATGGATCCACATCATCGAGTTGACAAATGCATTGGCTCACCTTGAAGCGGCAAGCACCAGGATGCGACAATTGGCGATGAGCATCGAAAAGAGTGAAGACTCAAGTGCGGGAGTCAAGTGTAGCAACCATATGCATCAATGGATTATGTAGTATGAATTTTACATGAGCAATCATAATTTTGGATGGAGCCACCACTGACCACCTCATGGAATACAGGCTATACCATTCACCTCCACAAGTCAAGATCAAACTGAAGAAGCTATGGATGATTAAGAAGAACTCAGGCGCATTTTACCATGGCGACCTAGTTTTCAAGATCCAATGGGCGATGGACTACTCTCAAGTTGGGTTGCCTCGGGTTTTGTATCCAAATGAGATAAGTCAACCTCTATGAGGAGGTGACAGATTAGGCGACATTAGTTGAAATGAAAGAGTTCATGCTGAATGTGTCTCAAGTTCAATTCATGGACTTGACAAGGGCCTAATGTTAATTTAGCATACACCATTCGATAGCTTGAAAGAAGAGATGGCTCATTGGCCACTTCAACTTACATTGAGAAAAACAGCTAAAGTGGAGAGTATGAGTATAAATGGCAAAATATATGAATCAGACTAGAAAGTGTATTTGCAATCTCCTTTGAAGGAGGCTTGTAGAGTTCGCCATCTACTCTTGGGGTGAATCGAGAAGCTGGAGCTATAATGAAGAAATCCACTTCAAGAGGTAATGAAGAACTTGAGAAGCTTCAAAGGTGGAGGATGATGATGTAGAAACTTGAAATGTAGTTGAAAAGGAGGAAAAGAGTCAACTTCTCAGGAATCATATGAAAGGTAAAGGAAGTTGTAGCTTTTCGGAGATGACTTTATAAGTGAGATCATGAAGAATTGAAAAATGAGAAGACGATCCCATATTCTGGGGTGGATGGAGTACATCATTCACTTGAGCGGCCAATTGAGGAGGAACCATTGTAAACAAAAAATTTAAAAAAATAGAAAATCAAAAAATAATAAGATTGTGGAAGACTATGTGCTCAAGATTCTTCGATTGAAACACCTTCTCGCCTCTTAGAGAAGGATGGAGCCAAGAAACACCACATCCGTAGTTGGTAGAGTCTATTTGGACTCGAAAAAGCAGACGTCCTTGGACTGACCCAAGCAACAAAAAGTTTTCTTTCACTTTTTCTATTTATTAGTTAGTTTTGAGTTTTTTAATAAATTTTCGTGTGATTTTGTTTTCTGTGTTTGTTTTTAATTTCAAGTTTTGGGGGATTCAAATGGTTTTGGAAGCTAAAAGGTTGAAAGCGAAGGATTCGATAATTAGGCGGCTTAAAGGGCAAGAGGAAACCATATTCAAGCACCCCCCTTCATTTGGACTTAAAGTCTAACCCCTCTTAACACCTCTTTTCCTGCGAGCCATATTCATTGGAGCAACTTCGGAGACTTGATCAGGGAGTACTGTATCATTCTTGCTTTTGTTTCACATTGAGGACAATGTTCATTTCAAGTTTGGGGTGTGTGAATTCAAGAAATCATTAAGAAAAAAAAAAATTTCAAAATCCAGCTTTTGTATCTTTTTGTTTTAGTTAGTTGTTTAGTTATTGATTTAAATGTGTTTTAAATTCTTTTATTTAATTTGTTTTGTGTCTCATATGAGTGAGTTTGATGCCTTTTGGCTAGTAGAGAGGTCATTTGAACACAACTATTCAAAAAAATGCCAAGTGTAAGTGGAATAGGACCCTTAGGTTTTAAATGATTTGGAATTGTCTTTGCTTGGTATGGGTGACTTGGCAGTCACCTCCCTTGTGCCAGAGCTATTTCTCGAGGAATCATCCTGCTTGCTTGTAGCTTTTAGTGTATATACCTTGGTCGGATGGCTGTGATTAGTAACCTTGGGGGATTCTAGCCACGATGGGACACTCATTAAAGGATTGCCATCGAGCCCCAACCAAAAATACAAAACAATGAAGCGAAAAAGAAAAAAAAGAAAAAAAAGTCAAAATGACGTAGATTAGACAGTGGATATCAATCGGAATCCAGGAAATGCGTTAGAGGTACTTAAAACCTAATGCCCTAAGCAGTGGCTAGAAGTCATTGACTTCAACACGCCATGGCAGGACAGGAAGATGGATCCCTTCCCCTGCACAACCTAGGGCCTTTGAGTTTGGATTTTGAGTGTTGGGGTGAGTTTGAAGGAAATTAATGCACAGTGCTGCCAATCAAGCGGTGATCTTGATGGATCCCACTTCTGGGGCACTCATCGCTTCTTGGCAGCGGTTTTCTTTCATTTTAGGTATTTAGGTAATTTTTAGGTATTTTGGTATGAATAAAAAGGGTGTGGTGCGTTCTTATCCTTTCTTAGTTAGCTTCTTCCAAATAGGTGAGTTAAGCTTAAGTTTGGGGGTACTAGGACCTAGCTATACATTGGAGATCATGCTATCACCTACAATTAGTTTCCTTAGGAAGATCATTTATGAGGACTTAGGGGAGTTGATTACATTTTCTTACTCATCATCTTTGTTTTTTTCTGTATTTCTTAGGATTTCACAAAAGTTTAGGATCTAAATTTTGGTTGAAAGGCTAATGTTAACTGGTATGTTCATAGTGATTCTTCCATTTGGAATCATGTTATCATACTCATCTCATTATTTTTTGTTCATGTCATTTTTAAATTTTGTTTTGTTTTTGAGTCGGAGTCTCTTGCTTGAGGGCAAGCAAGAATTTAAGTTAGAGTGTGATGAGTATCTTAAATACTCATTTTATCCCTATGCTTTAGTTAGTTTTCTAGTGTTTTTATGTTAAATAAATTGCCCTAATGCTCTAAAGTTCACTCCTATGATCAAGGTCATCCATTTAGACTGGAATTGTGCAAAATTGGTGGAAAAGCGCTACAAAGCAACGGGGAAATTTCTTGAATTTTGGCGTTTTCGGACATCATATAGGCTCCTATTGCATCAAGCCATATATGTGGATTCTCCACTTCAGAGCTTTCTAGGGATACAAGAACACCAAGGTGGAGTTCGAGACAGAAGTTATGCAAGTTCCAAAACTTGAAGAAAATCGGCAAACATTGCAGCACCTTCGGAGAAGGCTCTTGTATTTTGGCGTTTTCATAAATCATATGAGCTCATATTGCATCCAAGACATATATGGATAGATTCTACACTTCAAGAGATTTCCAGCGGTACCAAGAACACCCAAATCGGAGTTCGTATGACAAAGATTATGGCCTTCTGAAGTTGGGCCAACGAGGGGGGCTAACGACAACGTCGCGGCGTTGAGAACCGCGTCATGGCGTTCTTGCACGGCAATCGCGGCGTTGAGTCGATTTTAGGTGGATTTTGGCCATTTTGAGGCCCATAATGGAGGGTTTTAGCTCAAACCCGAAAGAGACGGGGAGACGGCTAGGGCTCGGAGAAGGGACTTTGTCCACACTTTGGGACAGGAGGTTGGGAGGCTGTTTTTGAAGATTTGGGGAGAAGATCATGGGATTGTGGGAAGAAAATCGAGGACTCACCATCATTTGATCATTATAGTTTCTTCTTCCTATTTTCTCATGTTTTGTAAGTTTTATGATGTATCAAACCTCTATCATGCTTTAAATTAAACGAATCACAGGTTTTGGTTGTGTATTGAACATGAGTTTTATATCTATTTTGTTAATATTCCATTTCTATTGTTTCTTATGAATGCACCTCTATTGATTCATACTTGATTATTTATTTACATATTGATTTCTGGCTAATCTCAATGTGGTGAGTGGTTCTTTGCAAGATCGGAAGGGAGTAAAGAAGCTGAAGCGTAGATGAATCCTTTGAGTGCTGGTAGTGTAAAAATTATCGGTAATTGGGGGGCGTGTGAGACTTTTGGATCTTAAAGCATCTCTAATGCTTGGGGTTGGTGGGGAAGCAAAAGACTAGTGTTAGTTGGTAGGTTATTCGACCTCTCGAGAGAACTATAATTAAATTAGGCAAAGTCGCCTTGGAAAGCATTTTCATGAAACGATAGAGTAGAATTTTGACTTGAATCACAGAGGAAACGTAGGTGCGAAATGCCACTAGAGATTTATCATTATAACGGTATTCGCTTAGTTGCGATCTTCATTAGTTAGATTTAGAAATTTCATTAGTTTAGTTTTACATTTTGTTTCACTATCACAATTATTAGTTTGGATATTACAAGTATTATAATTTTTGTACTTAGCATCCCATTTCCTGTGGATCGATGCTCCGTACTTAGGTACACTTTATTACTTGACAAGCGTATACTTGCGCGGAATAGGCGCCCTTTTTATATTTTTCTGCATAATTTTATATACACATCACAAAATACGCCTATCACTATGTTTGCCACTTGATAGATCATTTATCAATGATCTTTCCACATATTAAGAGAAGCGATTAAACCACGTAATTTCCTGATAACACAAGATGATACTCAATTACAAAACACTCAAACCAATTTATTTATGGTTCAAACCAAAACACACATGCAGATTTCATGGTTATCCACTTGAATTCAATTAACTAAACCTAAACTAATTCATATATGGTTCAAAACAGAGCACATGTGCAAATTTCATATAAAACCTTTCAGATTTCATTGACACCATGAAACCACAAGCCAAGCAAGAGAAGATAAATGTGAAGAACAAACCAAAAGAGTTATTAATTATTGACTCCCCATTCGGCAGATCTACGTCTTAGCTCAAGTTTTATCATCACCAGCCCCTAATCCATCACAAATACGTTACAATCAGAGAACAAACAAAGAAAAATCAGTTGTGGATGCTTGGGTTTCTGGTTAGGGTTGATATCTACCCAATACACCTTCACTTGCAAAATTTTCTGAGAATAATTGAGCCATATTTTATCCAAACTTCCTTCAAGAAAATGATAGCTCTATGAGTCTATTTTCAGTAGAAATTGGAATCATCTCATTTGGATCATTACAACTTAACTTATGACCAAAACACCAAAACAACACCAAAACAGAGGATAACCCAACAGCTTACCTGTATTTTCACTATAGTCTCAAAAACAAGGGACTTAGGGTCAGGTTTGCTTCTTGGTACCTTCCATACTTTTGTAGAGTCTTGCCCAGGGTTAACACCGGTGGAATCGACTCGATTTGGATGGTAATGGCTAGAGTTATGGTAAAAACAAAACGTAGCCTGACCCTTAAATTTTCTGTTCTAGACTCCTATTTTGGTCCGCCTCGAAAACACTAACATGGCTCTTTATTTTGAATTTGCTTTGGAGTCTCTGTTTCTTATGCATTTTTCAGTCATGAGTCTTGTAATACCATCTCAATTGGAATCCTTCGAATTTGGAGTTAAGAGGTCAGTGTAGGTCAAGCAAAACATGGGTTATTGAAAAAACAACACGACAACGATTCATTGAAACTGTCATTACATTTTTCTTAATAAGTATTTAATATCCCACAAGCCAACAAAACTAACCCAAAACAATACAACTCCAATTCAAAAATAAATTACCCAAAGTTGGAAGAGTTAGGCCCTATTTAGTAGGTAGAAAACACGGGATTGTGGCTATTTTATTAACTTCTTCTTCGTCTTAGCTTGATTTTGCCTTTATAAAGCTCGCAGCAGCAAGGATTGTGAATAATGCTTCTGCATTTAAATAGCATTTTAATTGTTTTTCATTAAGCTTACGTTAAGAAAATTGTTTCTAGCGGATTTTTATTCTTTATTTAATTAAATTAATCTGAAAGCATATTTTAAGAAAATGAAAATGAAGATTATAATCATTTGAAAATTTTACATTATTAAGATTTTGGATAGAGTTAAAAATTTTCGTGAAGCTAAGCGGGCGCAGGTGCTCCTGTGTGAAAAGCGAAAAAGAGTTAGGACTTCCGCAACAATCAAAGGATAATCCATACAACCCAAATTCAAATCAAAACAAACATCAACCCAACTATAACAAGTATAACACATGAATGATAAGAGTTATTATGATTTTCTAACCTTGATTTCCTTGAAATACTTGAACCTAAATTATTTTCCTTCTCTTGATCAAACAAAACCTTGAATTAAATGGAGAGATAGCAAACCCTCAATTGGCTTCTCTTCTCCTTCATGTGAACCCTAGCTCCCAAAGTGTGAAATGCCCAATTCTAAAACCAAATTTGGTCTTATTTCATTTCATGTATAAGGTATTGTTTGACGAATCTCATTTTTGCTTAAGTTTTCCATTTTTGTATTAAAGTCTTTAATTTCATTTCTATTTGCAATTCATTTATCACATATTCAACTTTAACATGTATTCTTTTAGCTTTTGACTCTTGAGTCCTTAATATAAAATTTTTTTATTTTACCCTTAACTCTTGTATTAATTTCGATTTTATCTTCTTTTTTTTTTAATTTATTTTTTAATTTTTTAAAAAAATACATATTTAACTTATTTTATACCTAAACATATTATAATTATAAAATTATTAAAGTATAATTTAGGATGTTATAATATTGGTACGAATGTTTTTTTATAGAAAAAATGGCCATCTCCTATAAGTCATTTGCTCTTTGAAAAAGGGTTGTTTTATGAAAGTCAAATAGTCTATGCTGATTTACCTATTCCCTTTATCATTTTATTGAAAATTTAAGTTATGATATATTTTATGTAAATTTTTGGATAAAAAATGTTAGAATGAATTTATAATTTATGAAATGTTTAAAAGACCCATTAAATAACAAGCTAACAGCAATATAATAATTTTTTTTTTTAATATATTTTAGTTTGAAGGTAATAAAATCGAAAATAGGACCCCTTTTTAAACCCTTTACATGTACAACAACGAATGACGTGATGGGCTGACATAATAATGTTAGAAAAATAAATAAATAATCAAAGACGATTTATAAACTTTAATAGAAAAGTATTATTTTAGATATATTTCTTATTAAATAGATCACTTTAATCTACTTCGGTCCTTTTTTTCTGAAAAAAATAATGTTATTTTTACTCTTCAAAGAAATTCTTTTTAAATAACATTAAATGTATAAACTTTCGATATATGAGTTTTATTTATATTTTAATTTATTTTTAAAGGCGTTTGGATGGTTAGAAAAAAAAAAGAAAAAAAGAGAAAGTATCTTAGGCCTAGAAATGTCAGCCTCATAAAATGAAAAACAATGCAATAATAAAATAAAATTAAATAAATAATAAGAGGACCTCATGCTTATCTGATGTGGTACCTTTCGGTCAACGAAGTTTTGTTGACTTTTTGACGGTCAGGATTTTCTGATTGCTTGTGATTTTAGAAAACACCGAAAACTTGTTTCTCTCTTTTCCCTCTGATTTTTGTTCGTTGTTGCTCCTCTGGAATGGCGTTCTACCACAAAATTCCTCGTTGTTGTCCCTCAACTCTACCTGCCGGGAATTCAAACCCTATGCTCCAGCCCTCCACTTCGATTTCTCTTCGATTTTCATCGGCGAATCTCAGATTTCCTAAGAGACTCTCCGTTCGATCGTCTTCTGTTTCAGGTTTCATTTTCTGATCTTGTTTCTTTTTTTTTTTTTTTTTTTTCATGTTGCGTTGCTGAGGAACTCGTGGAAAATGGAAGAAATTATTTTTGGACTTCTTTGTTTATCGCCGTTAGATATTTGATTCCACGTCATAAACAAGGATTGTTTTGTTTATTTTCTTTTTCACGCGGCTTTTCTTGTACAAACGGGACCCTTGGATAGTTAATTTGGGAAATTGTAGTTTGTTTCTGTAGTTAAAATCGGTTCAACTGTTAAACAAGGGTTCGAAATTTGTTTAGTTCTTGCGATTGTGCTACTAATCGTTTGCGTATATTGTTACAAAGTTGATTAAATCATGAACAATTATTCTCAACATTTTCCTTCTTTGTATTAGTATCCTTAATCGCTCAGCTGAATCATACTTGAAAATGGCTTGAGTATTTTGAATATGAAGTAATGAAGCACTAACAATAATTTCATACGTACGAGCCATAGGATATGTAGGTTAATTTAGGAAAACGTTGGTGGAACTCAGTAAGGAGTTCTTCAAATGGAAATCTGAGATATCGGGTGATTCTGATGCAGTATTTTGATTTTTCGTTTGCCAAATAACTAGTACCTTAGCTATTGTTATGCTTGGAATAATTTGTACTTGAGATAGATTAATTATACTTAAATCTGGAGCAGTTGCCTTAAGGAGAGATGTGTTGTTGACTGTATAGGTGTTAGTGTTGTGTAATTTGCTCACTTTTGCTAGATTTTGCTTTCTCAACAAAGTTTGATTCTGATTAACGCGGTCTGTGATAAGATCTTACATCGGTTTCATATGAAAGTATGAAGTGGTACTTAATCTTGACAGGTCTCATGTCTCGAGCTTGATGCATGAGGCCCCATTGCAGACCGAAACTAATAGGTGAAGACCTCTGGAAACTTAAGTCTCACTCTACACTTTCATGCGGAACTGATGTGAGATCGTATCAGTTTGTGACGCGACCTTTCTTGTCATCTAGTTGGCTCCCCTTTAATATGTTTCTTGAACAATTTAACAGGAATTTCTGGGTTTAAATTTTCTTTTTTCTTTGGCAATAGGATCATCATTTTTTCATCTTGAGTTTCTGATGAAGATGGAATTGTAGAAATCTTCATTTGATGTGAGGGCAATGGTGTGGAACAGTAATTTCATATCCAAGTTAATAAAAGTGGTATACATGTTAATATGGGATAGCAAAATCAGTTTCTTCTGGGTATTCCCAAGTAAAAAACAGGTTCTTTGCTTAGTTTTTCTTCAACACACCCTGATCTCGGAACTGCTTGGAGATTTGAAGTTTGTATTTTATCATTTCCTTCATCTTATTTGTGGTTGCTAATGATTGTATTGATACGGTATAAAAAAAACTTGTATAGGATACCTGTTTTTTCTAGTTTTCAGTTTCTCTTGAACAGGTCTTTTATTATATTCATACTTAAGCGCTTCATATGTTTCAGCAACACCAACAACTGGGGGGCTTGCACCTGCTATTTCCCTGACGGATAATGCACTGAGGCACTTAAATAAAATGAGGTCTGATCGGAAAGAAGATTTGTGCTTAAGAATTGGTGTTAAACAGGGTGGATGCTCGGGCATGTCTTACACCATGGAGTTTGAGGACAGAGCTAACGCGAGACCAGATGATTCCATCATTGAATATAATGGTTTTGTGATTGGTAGACTTCCATCTTCTTTTCTCCCTTTTCGATGATGAGTTCTAAGCATCATTGCATAATGCAACAAATCCAAAGGCCAGTTTGGCCCTGTTTTTGAAAAATAGTCCCCAAAATTCTTTTTGAAAAAAATTCTTAAATACAGATCTTAATGTTTTTAGGAACAAAATTTTATTTGGGAGCTCAAATATGATTTTTTTTTTTGATTTATTCCCCATGAAGAATACCTTGTGCACGATGCAGAAATTGCCAAGTATGTTCCACATTATTTATTCTCACTCAGAACACTGAAGAAACAATTGAAAATACTTTAAATGTGTTAAAAAAAAAAAACATATTTTCAGAAAAGATTCTCAAAAACAAAAAAGCAAAAATTAAAAAGAAGTTTTGTGAGTTAGAAAACAGTTTCCAACCAGACCCCATGTTGGGCGTAGCATATGTTGAGTTCATGTTTTTCATGTTTTAGATTGTTGCCATTATGTTCTTGTGAATTATCACTTCCTATTTATCTATCCATCTCTTTTGATAAGTTCATTTCTGTTGCTTTCCAGGTTTCTATAACTGCCAAGATTACATTCCTCATTATTCTATGTAGTTGTTTGGGATGTTTACCATTTCCACTAGTTCTGCAGTTTGTGATCCAAAGAGCCTTCTCTTCGTATTTGGGATGCAATTAGACTTCAGCGATGCGCTCATAGGTGGAGGCTTCTCTTTCAAGAATCCGAATGCTACCCAAACCTGTGGCTGTGGTAAATCCTTTGCTGCTGAAATGAAATCACAGAAAAAAAAAAGAATTTAACATAGGAATGTTATAGCATAGAAAAACCTAGACCTGGATGGTAGGATTAAATGTTTGTTATCTCTCAATCAGTGGATCACTCTACCATCCCATCCTAAAGATAAACTGAGCATTGTTTCCTGAAATATTCGATGTCTTGGTCTCTTGATCTTTCCTATGAATTGTCAATATTTTGGGTCTTTATTTGTTTGCTTATCAAAAAAAAAAATATTTTGGGTCTTTATTTTTTTGCTTATTGTTGATTCGTGATCCAAATTTGGTTTTGAGCTTATATCCAACTTGAAGGCCCGCGGTGTGATTTACGTGAAAAGAAAAAGTTGAGAAAAAATTGAGATCTGTTGTGGTAACAGAGCTACTCAGGTATTTCGTAATATCAACATTCTAGGGTTTATTATCTATATCTTGTACTCTATAATCATTTTTAGATTCATAGTGAAGTTTTCTCTTTTGTCCGTGGTTTTTATGAGGTTTGTAAAATCTTCAGTGTTTTTGTTGTTTTTCGTATTTTATTATTGTGTCATTGAGTTTAACACTTATAAAAAAAAAATAATATTTTGGTTGTTAATCTATTGCCTTTATCATGTTCCTTAATTTTAATGGAAATGTGAAAGAATTTTATCTGTAATCAAGGGATATTCTCACAAAGCTTGCCATACCCATACTACCATACACTGTATTTATGATTATTGTTCTATTTTTCTCTTTATTGACATCTATTAATTCCAGATGTTCTTGTTAACTTGTGAATAAATTCACACCCCAGAGAAGAAAATTCAGATTTGGAACCTGAAATGTTTGACCATGTTTGAAACTGTTTTTTTTTTCAAACTGGAGAAAGATTTTGTTTTGCATATTTTAGACTGAAGACAGTGTTTTGATAATCTATTTTGAAACATTATGATTTTCTAAAACAAATTTTGGGCATTCTTACTTTTTTTTAGATCACTTTTATGTAACCATAAACCGTAATTGCAAATTTTCTTCATCTTATTATTGTTTTTCCCTTAAGCATCTTATAGGAATTTAGTTTTCAAATAGTCCTCTCTTCTTGAAGCTAATAGAAAATTATTTTTAGAACTAATATTCAAATATTAATTCTTTAGAATTGTTCTAGAAAAGGTTATCGAAATTAATTTTTATTTTCATTATCACCTCTTCTCCTATGTTGTTCCTGCATTATTTATATTGTTCTTTTATTCATAACTATAAGTTTTCTTTCTTTTCCCTACTACATTTGTTTTTGCTCATCATTTATAAATATCTTATTTCTGCACTTTCTCTATCTTTTGAATGCTCTTTCCTAGAACTGCATTGTTTTGGTGATGAATCAGAGTTCTTAAGTCAGGGGAGTTTGGGTTTTCTTAGGGATTTTCAGGGAAAGGTACATAAATGCCTATTTTGTTTGGTCATATTTACAACTTGGTCCTTAAAATTTTTTTTTTTTTTTGGAACATTTGGGTAAACAAACGTCTAACACTGTTGATGTAGCACCCATCGATCAAGCGTGATATATCAACCAATTATCTTGGCACTTTTGTGTGTTAGGGGCATGTGGTATAAAACAAGCGTGAGGAAACGACGATGAAACAAAAAGAAGTTTAAAAATTTAAAATTAGGCAATATGATTGAAACATTGGGGCATTTGTGCACCCCTTCTGCTTGATTTCCATGAATATTTGCCAATTTAACATAAATATATTTGCAGAGTTAGGTGGCGTTTGTTTTTTTTTTTTAACTTAATGTTGAATATAACTTTTTTTTCAGCTTAATGCTAAATAGTATTTAATAGTTTTAAGTATTTAGTTGTTTATTTTTTAACAATGGCTAGTGAGTGATGTTAGCTCTTCTTTTTGTTGGGTAATGATGATGTTTTTTGTTTGAAAAATGAAGAACTTTTGAATGAGAAAAAGCAAGAATATTTTTGGTTTTTTATATTTATAATATTTTTTAGAAATTTTAACAATAAGTTATGAAAAAGTTAAAAAATAAACAAATTGGAAGCTATTTAGCTTTCACGAAAAAGCCAAAAAACAATTGTTACCTTCCTCTTTGTTTTACAAGAAAATAAAGTATGAAGGAAAAGTTTTTCCCACCTTGAGGGTACATAAATAATAGAAAAGCATCCTGTTCTTGCGTATTCTTTCACTAGGGAGAAATACATAAATTAATTTATGAATGTAAATTGATGTCTTTTCAAGGTATATTTTGTAATTTTAAAAATTTTGAATTTACATTAAAAATGTTTTTTAAAGAGATATTTTCATAATTTTGAAAATTTTGAATTTTGATTAAAAATGTCTTTTTAATATATACGTTTTAAATTATTGAAATCTTATATTAAAAGTGTCTTGTTAAGAAACAATTTCTCAAAACTCGAAAAACTAAAAATGCCTTTTAAAGAAACACTTTATAATTTGTTGAAATGTTATCCTGAAAGTGTTTTTTGAAAATACATTTTCTATAAATTCAAAAAATTGTAAATGTCTTTTGAAGAGAAATTTTAAATAGATTTTCTTTCACATTTTTTTAGCATCAAAACTCACTTTTTGAAGCTTTATTTTACGTATCGAGCTTATACGGAGAAAACTACATTAGACTTTCGATTAGTTTTCAAATCACATTTTTTAAAGATTTTTTTTATTATTTTTCGGAAACATCCGATATTGACTCCGTTAACTAACTTTTTCTCTTTAAACATTGAAGTAGAAATGAAAAAATTAGAATTTGTTTCGTTTTCCTTCTACAGTGCAAATTAGTAATAATAGAAATAAACAATAATTTTGTCTTTAAATCAAAATGCACTTTTATTATGATTATGATTTTTACTTTTTATTTTGTTATTTACATTATATTAAAGTATTTTATTAACACAAAATTCGATGCAATTAACATATTAACCTTATAAAGATTCGATCCTTGTTTCTTTTTGTTCTTATAAAGATTGGATTCATCGGGTCTCACGGGCTGATTTTGATTGCTATTCACTTATGTTATTGGCATTTGTAATTTTATTTTCCTCCCTAAATCTCTAAATAATTTACTTTCCTCTTTTCCCAATACAAAAAGATGGATAATGTCAATCTTAAAGTAGTTTGATTAAAATTTTATTTAATAAAGTCGAATATGAAAATTTTTTGATGTATTACAATCTTTAGTTTGTTTTAGGAAAATACGTTTAAATCACTTTAATTTTGGTTGAAAATGTTTCGTTTATTGTTTGGATTAATTGGTTGAATTTAATTCGAACGAGGAAAACATTTTTCACTGTTTCCCAGTTAATATATAAAATGTTGAAAATAGTGGTCATTTTAACTGTTTTAATTTGTTTTAAATGCTGATACCGTAGCTAGCGCGTTTTTCGCATTTTTGAAAAGTTTGAATAGAAAAGCGAAAATTTTCTACCTCACTAAGCAGTCACAAAATTTTAAGAGAATTCAAAATTGATTCCATATACAGATACAACATACTCGACTTTTAAATTTTGGTGCAATCATTAGTTATTAAAATCCTAACTTTTTTACGGAATTTGTGAATAATTAATCAAAAATTTTATCAGTCAGTTGATTTTTCTGTTTAATCTTTCCATCCATAAAATAGTTTTAAGAAATTATTAAAAAATAAATTTGGCTTATTCTTGAAAATGTTATTGTATATCGTATTAAATGCAAATTTAATTATTAATTTGTGAATAATTAATCTAATTTTTTTTCAGTTAATGGATTTACGTTTAATGCTTCAAGATCCAAAAACCAAAGTTTTAAGACTCCATCTGATGATGTTTTCAAAAATTATATAGAAAAAAAATTATAGAAAAATATTTATAATTGTTTTTAGGATGAAAATTATATAACTTAAATATGGAAAATAATTATTTTGGTTTATTTTTATAGAAATGTTTGTATATTTGTATAAAATTATGTGTATATAACTTAAATATGGAAAATAATTATTGTATATTTATATAGTCTGAACCACATGAGCTAAATGATGGGCTTGAGTTGTTGTTTTATATATATGCAAAATAATTTTAATTAATTAATTTTCCTAGTAAAAAAATGCCTTTATTAAAGGATCATCAAATATTTTTAAAATTTTAAAAATATTTTCAAAAAACACATCCAAACTTGTCAAACTTAATTTGCATTATATATATATATATATATATATATATATATATATATATATATATATATATATATATACAAAGGATTAAAAAGAAGCAAAATGTCATAAGTAAAATTAAAAGAAAAAAGTGCAAAACCGGGTCTGCAAGATGAGCGGCCCAGATTTAAGGCGCAAAGGTGCCTATGGGATGGCACAACGCCATCTAAGCCTTCAGACTGAGCGACCTTCCCAAATTAAGGCTTCAACAATCGAAACCGAAACCCTAATCCTAGTCGAGCTGTTCCTCCGATCATGGCCTTTCGTCTCTTCTCCAAATCCAGACAGGTATTTTCTGCATTTTCCGCTGTCTGTTTTCCTGGAAAACCAAAGAAATGGAAAATGATTTATTTATTTATTTTCAGCCTAATGCTCATTTTCGCCTCAGTTGTTGACATTAGGCGCTGTTGAGTGGATTCGAGTTTTCTTTTCTGTTTTTGTTATCAGATCCGGGATAGAATGAGTTGAGATTCCGAGTTGTTTTGTATTTGTTTTTTCCTTCTTTTTTTTTGTTCGAATTTTGGGGTTTTGATTTTTAAAATTTTGCGGTTTTGATCGATTCTTGAAGGCGATCGACCGAGAGTTGCGAATTTTACGTTGGCGGCATGTGTTGAAAATGATGTTTGGTCTTAAGCTGTGTGAGTATGGGGAAAACAAAACGATAATTTGAATGATTTGGAGGTTCTGTGTGGCTCTATCGATGATCTCACTTCGACGAAATTTTGATTTGCCTTTTTTCCTTTGTGAACGTCATGATTAATTGCTGAAAACATATGGAAGGAAATGAAAATGCAGAATTCTATTGTGGAATCTGATTGTGTTAGAGGCTTAGAACTGGGTTTGTTCGTTTTAAAGCTTTTAATTTTCCTGATTTTTTATCACTCAAACAAGAGAAACAATGAAACCGTTTAGATGTGTATGGTGTAAGCCATATGGAGTGTTTCTTCTTGTTTGGAGCGAGATAGATGCAATGATGAAAATAGCCACAACAATGATTGTAACGCAACAACAGCAGCAGCTGGTGATGGACACTATATTGCAAGTTCATGAAATGCTGTCCTTGGGACACAGAATGAATATCAACTAGGTCTGAATGGTAGAAAGAATGCAATCAATAAACTGATATGCTAGTTGACTTGAAACCACCACATCTTCTCAAGCATTAACCATGGAAATTACAGGCATTTGGCCCCTAGACAAAGTTTTTTTTGTAGTTTTGTATTTAAAGCTTATTTTGTTTCTTATCTTTCTGGTGACTTCTTTTTTCCCCAATCTCTACTTGTTGCTAATTATGTTTTCTTACCTTTTGTGGTTATTAGTTGTTGTATGGCAGTCAGATCATTTTACAACAAAAGCATGTTGTTCCAGTCCGTTCCTTTGCCAAAGAAGCTGCTCCCCCAGTTCTCAAGGGGGATGGTGGGTGACACTCTGTTAATTTTTTATGTTTTATTGTGATTGATCAAATATACATTACTTTGCAACCATCTGCTTCATGTGCAAGTTTGTTCTATGTCAAGCTCATGCACTTTTTTTCTAAATTTGCTGTTTTGTTGCTTCATGATGGATGTGAAGATGCACACCCCTATATAAGTCCATCAAATATCTGCAATGAATCTTTCTGTTAAGTGGTCATGCATTATGCTAGAAACTACCAATTTTGCCTCAAATGCAGCCCCCTGGATGATTTTTTTTTTTGCATGCACCTGTAGTGACATTCAAGTGATAAAACAGCTGGAGTTACCGTGCCCATATTTGTATATGTTGATCTATCTTCATTTTAGAGACTTGTGGCAACACTATCGACTAGACATGATGGATTTGTTTGCAGTTGACTCAGTTATCTGCTTCTTAAAATAAAGTCACTGCAGATGGTGAACAACAATGTTGGTCTTTAAGTGTTTGTATTTTGCTTTGTTTTATTAACAAAATCACTACATATGGTTCCAACTAACCCTTGTTGATGTATGTATGATGAGCTGTTGCCGTAAGTTATCATTTTCTTAAGCAATGTGTAGGTTTAGTTCTATTTTTTGTATTATTTTCATCCATGAATAATTGTCTCTGACAAGAACCTGTATTTGACCTTAATAGAGATGTTGAAGAATATTTTTCTGGAGATTAAAAAGAAATATGAGACAGCCATCGAGGTACTCCGGAAGGAGAAAATCACCATTGACCCTGAAGACCCTGCTGCAGTCAACCAGTATGCAAAGGTCATGAAGACTGTGAGAGAGAAGTATGTTTCTGTAGTTATATTTAGCTTATGTCTGGTCTGGTCATTCATGAGTTGAGTGAACAGATTGTCTATGTGAGTTTTTGGTTTTCGTTTTCTTCGACCGTGCATATAAACCTCATATTGCTATAAATGTCAAAAAGTTCGTTCGAGAGCTTTCCATAGGTCATGCTACAGGAATCGGTGGTGATGCACCACACCAAGACTCAGGAACAGAAATATATCACTTCTGGTCACTGAAGTTCATTTGTTGATTGCATCTTGCAAAGAAAACAGACAATCTGTAATTGACCAAAGTTTTTGCTGAAGATTGTTAGCTTGCCAATGAGGTGTTTTTTTCCCTCTTCTGTTAATTCTTTGATCTAATAGAAATTAGTCTGGGAAAGTTTTGTACTTATTTAAAAGAAAGTCTGGGAAAGCACTCGAATCGCTCCCCACACTTGTAGATCTGTAGGATTCTCCTTGACCTGGCTACGATTAAAGATTGTATCATCTGATGCGCATAACTGAATGATTTGATGGTATTGCTATTGTTTTCCTTTATTTAGTCCTTCTATTATCTCAGTATCATCCTTTTCTCTAAGAATGAATAGTTGCACTGCATGTTGCATTTAGCCTGTAATCTATGTGTTCTTCGGATTTGTGCTTAAATGAAGATATTTATCTGCATTTTTCTTATCATCTCCCTGAAACACTGCAGGGCAGATTTGTTTTCAGAATCCCAAAGAGTTAAGCACACCATTCAAACCGAAACTCAAGGTATTCCAGATGCTCGCACATATCTGTTGACATTGAAGGAGATAAGGATCAAGTAAGTGTTCTTTCCAAATGTACATGGTTTTCCTATTTAAGATGTTTACATTTAGCTTATGTAGCTTTTTCTCTATCTTGCTCCAATTTGGTTGTGTCATCCTTCTTAGTTACTACAAGATTCTTGGCTACAAGCAAAAGTTGTATTTTATTATTTCCCTGGTTGGATGTTTTTAATAATGTGTTTTCTTTCCTTGATTTGAGCCTTCTATTGTTTTTATCCATGAGACCTAAACATAAGATCTTATTTTAATTTGCCCAGGTGCTGTTGATAAGTTATGTATAATTATCAAACAATTATTTTTTTAGCTGCTTACTTCTGTGGTCTGATTATACTCGCTATTAAAATGATTTTGTCACATGTTGGACCTTTATTGTTGTTTTCTGTATGATTGGTAGCAGTTCTCTCGTTAAATCCTCATGTATCAATTGAAACCTCAGATTCATACTAAAACCACCCTAATGTCATAAAACCTTTCCTTGTATTTATTTATTGGCAGGAGAGGTCTCACTGACGACCTAGGTGCAGAGGCTATGATGATCGATGCACTAGAGAAAGTTGAGAAGGAACCTGTTCACTTATGAGGAAATGATAAGAAAGGAATGGCTGTTCTTTTAGCAGAGTTTGATCAAATTAATAAGAAGTACGTCTTATTTCACAAATTGATAAGATTGAGCAATCTAATCCTCACTCTTCTATGCATGCATCTTTCTATTTTGGTTTTTAATTTATTAAATGTGCTCATGGTCGTTAGAAACCTAGTTTTTGTGTATAGTCTTAGCAACACATGGATTCTACCTTATTCTTTATATTCTTATGCCTCCTTATTAGGGATGGCAATGGGGTCGAATTTGGGTAGGATTTTAGATTCCCCATCTCCATCTCCATTTATTATTCTATCTTCATCCCCATCCCCAACGGATTTAGATTTTTTATCCCCATCCACATCCATCGAAGGATTGGGTACTCATACTCTACCCAAATACCCTATTCCAATTTGTGAAATGAATTATTTTAGAAAATCATGAATATTAAAAATAATTTGTCGTATAATAGTAATAAGAATTATTGTGTTGTGATTTTATGAATAAATTATTTTTCACATCCTGCCTGTTTTTACTTAGACCCATCCCCATCATCGAATCCGAAATTCAAATGTTCCTCCATACCCTCCATTTGGATTGAGTATCGGATTCTTCATTGGGTTCGGAGGAAATTGCCATCCTACTCCTTGTGGTTGATGAAATGGTTTTTTTGTAAATACTATAGATGACATCTTCTTGTTGCCATCTTTTGCTTTGCTCTTTCCTAATGAATGTTTGCATATTCCTCAGATTGATGTAATTGTGATGATTTTTGTTTGCTCCGTGGCTGCCTCTGGCCATTTAAGATAAGATGCAGGCTTAACATATTTTATCCAACTGTTTATCTTTCAGGCTTGGAATGGAAAGGAGGATCTGCCCAAGTATGAAGAACAGCTGGAACTTAAAATTGCTAAAGCACAACTGGAGGAGCTCAAGATGGATGCTGTTGAGGCAATGGAAACTCAAAGGAAAAGGTATGTTATCTGGTCTTTTGCTCTCTGACATTAAACCTTGTGCTATCAATTTTATGATTTCCAGCATTATAAGAACCCTAATAGAATAATTCCAAAAAAATCTTGCTATGAGAAATAAAAGTAGTCTAGGTGCAACCCCAATCAGCCACCATATTTAAACCTTGTGCTATCAATTCTGATTTCAGCATTATAAGAGTCCTGATAGAATAATTCCAAAAAATCTTGCTAAGGAGAAATAAAAGTAGTCTAGGTATGTACAACCCCCAATCAGCCACTATGGGCCTGTTTGTTTACAGTTTTTGAAAACGTTTTTTTGTTCTGAAAAACAAAGAGACAAGGAAAACACAGAGAACAAGTTGGGTTCCCAGTTTTCTTTTTCTTTATTTTTTTTGTTCTGAAAAATACAAAGAATGCAGAAAACACTAAAGTCAGAGAACAGTTTTCAAAATACAGGAACCGGAAATGCCCTATACTTTTGAATAGATTTATCCACATCTTGAAGAAGCTGGTTGGTTCTCAATCATGGCAGCACAATAGTAATTTTTTTTTACTCTCTAAAAGCTTATACCAAGCTTAGAAATCAACTAGGGGGCTGTTGTTGGTGGTTGTAAATAATTGTGTTGAACATAATAGAATATGTTTTGACCATATGATAAATAATCATTAATGCTCTTTAGGTATAGCATTTTAGTCCTTGGCTGAGTGGAAGCAGTGAGACAGAATTTGTTGATATGATGGACTTAATGGATTGCTGCTGAGTAGATGTCTATGTTTAGGCCCTTTAGGGGGTGTTGGGTATATTGGAACGACGAATGGGAATGGGAATGAAGAATCCATTTCCATACTTATTTCTCATGGAATGGAATCAATAATTTAATTACATTCTTAGTGTTTGGATTAGTTTAGAAATCTCAAATGGGAATGATGGTTTATTTCCATTCCATCGCTTGCAATAATAGGTATTGGAATGAAAAATAAATGAATTGACAATAATACCATATCACATTATTTTAATTAATTTTTATTTGATTTTAAATGATAAACTTGTATAGTTTTTTACTAAATAATAATTTTAAACAATCAATATATAATTTAAAAACATAACCATTAAAAAATCATATAACCCTATATACAAATATTTAATCACTCATTTCATATATATATATATATATATATATATATATATATATATATATATATATATATATATATATATATATATATATGTATATATATATATTCATTTAGAATATATTTAAAAATATTACGAATATTTTTTAGTTGATTTTAATTAATTTATTAACTTTAGATTTATTTTTATTTTCATTAATTTATTATTATATTATAGCCATAGGTGATTTTTTTTTTCTAATTTCCTCTTCATATTTAAAAGTTTGAAACTCCAGGGTAAGTGCATTTCTCAATAATTTAAATATTTTCAATACACCAAAACAACAAAACAAATTATAATATTTTCTTACTTTTTTCATATATTTTTTCATTTATTTTCTTTCCTTAAGATACAACCAAGCATATGCCATATAATTAATTATTTTATTTTATTGAGAATTAATAAAAATATAATTAATCATGTTACATTTTTTGATGATTATCTATGTTTATGTTTTCTAATTTTTTTATTTTGATGAAATAACCTTTTTTTTTTCAAACATTTATTCGTGAATTATTTTGTAAGAATCAAGGCGTCAAACTTGAGAGAAGTTAGAAATATGAGATATGAGAAGTAAAGTCTGAAAGTAAAATAGTAAATTGAAGTTATTTTACATTATCGCTTTAGAGGAGGGAATCAAAATACCATCTAAGTATGATGATTCAAATTCCTACTTAGAAGTAGGAGTTTCCGTCAAAATTATTTTTAATTCCGCTCTTATCCTTGAAAAATTTATCCAAACATAGGAAGAATTAGGGAGAAATGGCATGAGATTCCATTTCCCAATCTATTCCCTAGTACCAAATGCTGCCCCCATAGGGGGGTAGGGGGGGTGATGCATGAGATTGTTTTCAAATTGTAAGTGCTAATAATTTGAAAAACTGACATTTGGTTTCGTGTTCGTTCCAACTACCAAGTGAGATTAGTTATAGAATTGAGGTTTTTTTACTTTATTTGTTGCTGCATATGGGAGTTTGATGTGGTTTTCTTGAATGGTGTTATTGTTTCAGGGAGGAATTCAAGGATGAGCCAGTGAGTGAGACGAAGTCATTGGACATCAGAAACTTCATCTGAGATCTGCTTTGTATTTTTTCAATCCTTTTGTTTTGATGGTTCTTTCCGAGTTTGACTGACAATTGTTGGGACACAAACAAAGGCAACAACTGTGTTCCACTGAGGCTCCGGCCGGAGGAACATGCCTTGTTTTTCCCTAAAATCTCATTTAAATAAACGGACAACAGCAGCACACCTATCTAT
The DNA here is from genome assembly GCA_016808115.1 of Tetrastigma voinierianum. Lineage (NCBI taxonomy): Eukaryota > Viridiplantae > Streptophyta > Magnoliopsida > Vitales > Vitaceae > Tetrastigma > Tetrastigma voinierianum. The sequence goes on from JAEQBH010005380.1 coordinate 91,883, forward strand.
CAGCAATCTGTGTTTTTGTACCTGTTGTTCAGGTACTATCTTAATAAACCCTAGTGAGAAAGCTGAAGATTAATTTGGAATCTGATGATCATGAAAAAATGTTTTATTTATCATGTTCTCAATAATATAATATATGCTTTGATCGGTTCTGAACTCAATCAAGGATACAAAGACCGTTTCGCCCATACGCATGTGAACCCTCCCCAAAACATCTCCCTCGAAACCAAATTCTCATCCTTTTCTCCCATTTCACTTTTTGATAATTTCCTCCCAGTTGATGGGCATGGGCATGAAGTCGTCTATTCCATTCGCACATCAAGCTGGAAGCGTGAAATAAGACAAACTTTATTTTATAAGTGTATTGTGTCCTTTCATGATTTGAGCCTTTAAGCTTGATATGTGAACGTTGTCTACATGGAGGTGTTTCTCACATTCCATAATGAATAAGGCAGGAAGTTCTTGGTGCTATACGAGTTCTTCTCAGTAAGTGTGTTTTTAAACCGTGAGAGCTCCTTGGGTTCAAAGAAAAGTATTTATATGATTGGACTGATCGTTATTTTCCCCTTTTCATATGCGGACCACATTTAGGAACTTGGGGAAAAAAAACAATAAAATAAAGCCAGAATGGACAAAGAATAGTAGGAATGGTGAAAAGTTAGCGAACTAATCGAAAAATTAAATTAGTGTTCCTTTTAATCTAGGGTTTGGACCATAGAGGTAACAAATATAGCAGAGAGAACCAAACAAATAATTAATGAAGCAACTGTTACTTTAAATTATAGCAGTTTGCAGTTTTAATACTCACCTCTAAAACTACAGAAATAATACTCTCCTACCAGAAATAATTCTAGTACTACTGCTAAAATTACAGATATTATAATACGCTCCTCGAGAACAGAGCAACCACAAAAAAAAACCTTAAATGAATAAGAAACAAAAATGAGATGCTAGTGGAGTAGATGTAGTCTCCCTGCTCCATTGACAAAATTTTTGCATCTCATATGCTTGACTAAATGAACCAAAAACTAAAGGCTGTAAAATAAATGACAGTGAAATTCGGCCACGCACCTTGATTTTTCTCCCACACTCACAACAAACTAAGATTTTCTTTTCTTGTTTGATTTGTTGGAGCTGTTGTTGTGATCTTTACCACGCTTTTCTCCTCCGCTCTTGTGATTCTTCTTCTGCTTTTCATGCTTCTCCATTTTTGTTCTACTTGACTTCACACTCACCAAACCGCTGGACGGTACTTTCCCGCCACCGTTTTGCAGAGCTCTCTCGAAATCAGCTTCTCTGTCTGCAATGGCGTACTGTTGGAGGAAATCGGGGTCAAGTAAACCCTCTGTCTTCTTTGCTTTCATCCCATCCTAAGGAGGAGATAAAGATCTCGGATTAGTTCAGTTCAGTCCTCTCGGAAATTATTATGGGAGGACAGGTAAGGAGAAATGGAGCATATTATTACCTCGACTTCCTTTGCTGCGTCATTGAGATCCTCGTCGACGGAGATGGAGTGAGGTTCCATCACGATCTGAATACAGAATTGAAAATATGTATAATGAGAACTGCTTCTTCCAAGACAAACCATTAATGGACCTTACTTTATAAGGTGGATCCTGGAGTTTTGTCCAAGAATAATACACTACCAAAAAAAAAAAAACCAACTAGTAGTTGATGACTATAGTTTTAACTTAAAAAATTTAAAACCATAGTTACCAACTACTGTTTTGATGAGGACGCAAACGTTTGAGCATTATTTTAAAACATGAGTTAATTTGGGAGTTTTTTGTTTTTTAAAAAGGTTATTTTGGGACAAAGCTCTGATCCTGCGTCCTATCGAAGTTTAGCATACAACACTCACCTGTCACCACTTTCCCATGAAAAATTACACAAAATCAAGGATTTGATGGTTATTTTAGCAATTTTAATGCTTGCCTTCCTCATGACCATAAGTCCAAAGGGAAAATCAAAGTAGAGGCCCAAAATATAGAGTTCATTCTAAATGGCCATTCTGAAACCAAGGTGAAATAACTGCATTCAATTTGGAGCAGCATCGGCCCTTTGAATGTGCAAGTTCTCAAAATGAAGCTAGTTATAATTCATCCCATTCCCTTAAGAGGGGTGAATTTTTGAATGGGACAACCAAGGCTCCATTTGGTGTGAATAGGAGGTACCTGGTAATTTTATTTATTAACTAAAGCATCTATCTACCCAGGGAATTTACAAAATAATGATACCTAGAGAACCATAGGATTTAAGAACAGTTCATGGGTTGGCAATTTTTACTACTTCTCTTAGTCGAGGTAGAGTTGACTCGATCTCCTTTGAAGCAATACCATCAAGATATTTGTGCAATTTCTTCATAGATTTTATGAATAGAGATAAAATTTGTTGCCTTTCTAACTTCATTTGTCCCTGCAAAAATATGAGTTCAAAAGAACACGATTCCATTACCATTCGCTACTGAGAATCACACAAACCCATTCTGATACAAGCACATAATAGGAGACACTTTAGTTTGAGCCTTGCCAGAATAAGGCACATATGACAAGTTCAAAATGAAAATCATTTGATTACACATTCTGTAGAATCGAACTAGTGACCATTGGGTACCGTGGACAAGTTGAGCATCTAACCTCAATATACGAGATGTTTTGGTTCTGCAAACCAATGCAAAGTAAAACAGAGACCTGAGCATATGATAACGTAACCGGAATCTTCTCCTGGTAGTATTGATGTACAAGGATTGGCACGAGGTCTAAAATCTGTAAAGTAAAAAACAATTTAGACACACAAATATGCTTGCAAAACATTAGGTGAAAATCCCCACGCTGGGTTAAGATAAGCAGCTTCCATAGTGAACTCTTAAATATCATGTGCCTTAAATTATGTAGTTTACATAGTTAATTGGGTATAACATGAGATAGGATAAGAGAAACTATAGTTGGTTCGATATAAAATAAGATATGATAAAAGAGCGAATAACATATCATATCCCATGTTTGGTTAATGATGGCATATGATAAGTTATAACGTCACTGATTCTATCCAATGTTTAACCAAATGGAATAAGATAAGTAGTAATTACATTATATATCATTTTTTTTTTGTATATTCCTTGCACATGAAATATTTAATTCTAAAGTAAGATGTAGGATATGCATTACATAAATTTATTATTTTTTCATCAATTTTTATTATAAAATATATTGTACATTTATACAACATATATATATATATATATATATATATATATATATATATTCCATTCTGACCAATATAAGCAAAATATTATCATCCCAAATTGATAAGCTACATTAAAATATCATGTCTATTGGACTTAATATTCAAGGATATCATATCTAAAAATCATAACATTTCCCATCCAATAAGATATGATATCTTAAGATACAAGTATCTTATTCTATTCCACCAATCAAACATGGTCTAAGAGATTTATGCTTCCAACAAACCAAACCTGCATACTTACCCTGACATCATCTTATTATCCAATCTATAAAATTCAAATTATCATTCACCGGTCATGCTAATGGACATCTAAGGAAAAGGTCCGACACATTTCATTGGATTAAAGAGAATTAATCACATATTCTGCTTTGCTTTGGTCATGTCTAGGGAAATAACCTTTTTTTTGGACACCGTCCTAGGACTCATCGGAGAAAAAGCTAAAGCTAACATTCCCTATAGAAAACTCTGCATTTGAGAAAGAATCGCTCACATAGGAATAAAGTTGGAATGCAGAGGTTGCAAGTGAATTCTGGTTGTGGAAATGATGAAATTTCCCAGCTCAAGCACACAATGGTTCAGTCCTATTCAGAAGATTCGGAAATCCAATAATTTGGCTGCGATTAAACAGTTGACTTCATTAAAATTCGGAACCTACATATATAGACTCCACATACATGTGTCAGACATGGGTGATTTGTCGGTATTAGATTAGTGTAACCTCCAACAACTATGTCATGTAATCACAGCCAAATTGTAGAAATATCTTCCTTCCCTCCTCAAGGTTAAAATCAAGAGTCTGCAACAGAGCATGGGTGTTGAAATATGTCAAAACACTAAATGATCCAGTAGGTGTGACGACTGATAGCAGTATCATGAGCACTTCTACTTAAACTAATGATTATGTTCTTTTAAAATTCTAAACCGTGATCTTCATAGTACAGTTTTACAGCCACACCCTCTCTTATCTCCCAACACACCAAGTAAAAATTCCCTACACTCTCCTACACATCAATCTGTGTCCCAGTGCTAGCTCAAGCAAAAAAGCCGCTTCCTCAAGAAAGAGCTTTGTTCTATTGACCAAAAGATACTTATTGAAGTCATAATCTCAAAGGACATGTCATCTCTTCATCATCTAACAGTGCATCAAAGCCTCCACAGTAAATACTACTAAGTGTAAATTTTCTTCCATGAGAGACAATGTCCTTTGAAATGCAACTACTAGATTTTTTAATCCTGCACCTATAACAAACTCATCAAAACCTTTTATTTCATGAATAATTTAAGGAGACACTGCTTGTAACTTCTACTCTATACGATCACGGATCAAAAGTCCAACAACCATATTTTCATATCACTGGTGCTTTGTCCAAACAGACTCCCCCTTCTTCACAAGTGGTCAAGGTCCTCCCTCAATGATCTATTATTATCATTTCAACCACCTATCAACACATTACTTTAAATCAGCATCTGATACCAGTATTCTAAGTGATAACTAAAAATTTGATACTTCACTCAGACAATTCTTTTCTTTTTTGTAATTTTTCTCCTCTGCACCTTTACACACATGTGCATACAAAAGACAAAATGAAAAAATAACATACAAGGAAACTCTAACAGGAAGTAATACCAACTCTTTCATCACTTCGTCCTTAAATGAACTTACACTCTAGCATGGTGATGCTGATGGCCGGAAACTACAAGAATTCCAAACATGAGTAGCCAGACCTAAATAGTTGGGAATGCCTTAAGGTTGTGTCCAGTTTAGTTGAAGTAAATTTTACTACATAATTTAATTTCTGGTATAATTCATTACCACTAATATCTTGCATCATGGGAACCATTTGCATTTCCTTTAGAAACATAAAAAGCAGCAGGAGATCTTACCATATGAAAATCAGCCAGATTATTGGTATAAGCTTCCAGTCTCTTCATATCATGCGGTGAAAGAATTTCATTTAGTGATGTCAAAAATCCATTTGAGGGAGGCATTCTAGGTTCCACATCCTGGAAGTTGATCTTTGGATCCAATATGCTAAAACATAACAGGGGGTATAAGCATATAAGAATAAATGCACACCCATAGAAGGGAAGAACATTCAGATGAGGTCTAAAAAAGCTTCAATCCTAAACATTTTCAGAATGTTTGAGAAAGAAAACAGCAACAGTTTCTGAAAACAGCTTCTAAAAACATGGTTTTTATGATTCTGTTGTTTTTAATAAAGGTTTTTTTTTTTTGATAAGTAAAAAAGGTATATTGTTGTTATTGATTAAGGTTGAAAGTGGAAAGGGCAAAAAATTAAGTGAAAAAATGGGTCACTTTTAATGAGAATCTTCTGAGACATTTACAAGCAAAAAAGCAGGGAAATCTCAAGAGAGATTTTCAAGGAAAAATACTTTTAAATTTGGATATTGAAAAACAAATTGTACTAAAAGTTCAAATACTGACCTCATCGCAAGCTTATATTCCATTTCACGAAAACTAGAACCCAATAGTCTAGTAAACCTTCTCTGAAATCTGGGGTAAGGGAGAACTAGCTATGAATTGAGGATCTCTGAATAAAAAGTGTTAGAGCAAAACAATGATGTAGAAAATAATGTACTTGCCTTGGTAAAATGGACCAAAAAATCCCCACTGATCAGATCCACTGACTTCAATTTCATCATTGTTCAATGGCTTCAGAACCATACATGTATGCTCACCAGTCACAGTATTCTGATTGAAAAAAAATGTCTGGAATTAAACTAATCCTCAAAAGTATGCATACCATTCACTTAACCAAATTCTGGGGTAACATTAACGATCTTCACCTGAATCTGACCAATGTAGAAAGGAGCAAACTTGTGTCTCCTCCAAAAGCGAAAAAGGTCAAGCGTAAGCCCAAAGGAGACACCAATGTAATGGAGCTTTTCTGGTCGCCGTTCATGAAGATGTACCAGCAGGTGTGGAAGGTCTGTTCGGGGTTTTATATTTTCTTCTAGTAATGAAACCTGTAAGAATTGTATTCCTCGAGTCAGAATGCAATATCACTTTGTACCATTGATTTCTATGTAAAGTATGTTCGAACTTAGGGCAGAACCTGTGACTGGTTATTTTGTTTTTGTGAAAAAATATAAGAAAATGATGTTTTTTTATTGATTGAATGAGTGAGTGAGTATTACATAGTATAGAGATATCTATATATATATACAAAAGAATGGAATAAAAAGGAAACAAAATAAAGGGTAAAAGGAAGGAAAATAAAGTGTAAAAGGAAGGCGGATAATGTACACAAAAGGTAGAAGATAAATCAAATAATATCTAGAGAATATTCCATGAATCTCAACACTCCCCCTTGTGAAGAAATATAAGAAAATGATGCTTTTCTTATTGAAAATGAATTAGTGAGTTAAACATTACAGACCCTACCTACTTATATAAACTGTGAAGACAATGAAAATGAATACAAGACAAAAATGTAAATAAAAATATCGTGACAAGAAAGGAAGGGAATAAATTAGAGAATATTCTGGGCATCATCCACGATTTTCAACACTCCCTCAAGTCGAAGATATTATAGGTTATATGCACCGTTTTGTTACAACAATCAATCCCTGGACCCTGAGAGACTTAGGCGAAAATGTCTCGCTGGGCTTAGTCACCGAGTTGATCTAAAACTAGTAGTCATACATCTTGAGACAATCTTCTCTCGAATGAAATGATAGTCCACTTCAATATGTTTAGTCCTCTCATGAAAGATTGAGTTGGAAGCAATGTGTAGGGTTGCTTGGTTATCACACACAAGCGTCATTTGTCCATCATTCCCAAATCTTAGCCCCGTTGTCGGAGCCGTTCTATGTTTCACAAGCTGCCAAAGTCATAGCTTGATACTAAATTAGCACTAGACCGCCAATTACATCCCGCTTCTTACTCTTCAGATATTAAGTCGCTTCCAATAAATACACAATATCCTGAAGTGGAGCGCCTATCTCAGCGAGCCTCGCCCAGCCTACATCACAACATCCACAATCTAGATGTGACCTCTCGCTTTCATATAACACCCCGGCCCGTTCCTTGATAACGGATACGGATCACGCGATCCCGCCGACTATCGCTACTTCGACCGCAGTGGACCAATCTCAACTACACTACGTGAGCGAAATGTTCTATCGAAAGGATGGTGAGGTAGTTTAGTCTCCACTAGTCGCCGACATCCTCCCTGATCTCAGGAGGCCCCTTATCCCTGCAGACACGCGTGACATTTGGATCCATAGGAGTGTCTACAGATTTACAGTCTAGCATACCAGTTTCTTCCAATATATCCAAGACATACTTCCTTTGAGACATAACTATACCGGAATTAGACTGAGCTATCACAATCCCTAGAAAGTATTTGAGTTTCCCCTAGTCTTTTGTCTAAAAGTGACTAAAGAGATGCTGTTTAAGTTTCCGAATAACATCCTGATCATTGTTTGTTATAACAATGTCGTCCAAATAAACAATCATATAGATGCAATCGTCTTGATCGGTTTTACGGTATTTACGTAAAGACATAAGAGTCTAACGTATCTAAGTCATACCGAACTCTTGTACCACGTAGCTAGTTGCCAAACAGCTCGAGGGGACCGCGAGGGCCATATAAGGAACAACGTAGCCTATATACCAAACCAGACTCCCCCTGAGCAACAAATCCAAGCGGTTGCTCCATATATACCTTCTCGACGAGGTTGCCATGGAGAAATGCATTCTTAATGTCCAACTGATACAGGGGTCAAGAACTCATAGAAGCCATAGATAAGAGAAGACGAACATAAGTCATTTTGGCAACAAGAGAAAAAGTGTCATAGTAATCGGAGCCATATATTTGAATATACCCCTTGGCAACCAAACGAGCTTTAAGAAGATCCACTCCACCATTTGGACCAATCTTAATAGTATAAACCCAACGGCAACCACCAAGGGACTTGTCAGCAGGTAAAGGGACTAGGTCCCATGTGCCAGTAGAATGCAGAGCAGCCATGTCTTCAACCATTGCCTATTTCCAACCCGGATGAGAGAGGGCCTCATGTATAGTGTTAGGAAGAGAAACAGAAGACGAGGTGGAAATAAAAGTAGAATATGGTGAGGATAAACGATGATAAGATAGGAAAGTATAAATAGGGACGGATACGAGTGAACGAGTACCTTCGAATGGCGATGGAAGACCGTGCCGACTCAGAAGATCAAGGCCGCTGGAGGGTGGCACCATAGGAGATGAGTCATCGTGAGGCTCGGCGTCGCACGGACAACAAGTATAAACTCAGAATCTACGAGGCAGTAGTAACTGGGACTCAGAGGATAAGGCCGGAAGGGGAAAGATGAGAGGTAAAGATAAGACCTCAGGACTGGAAGGCAGTGGGGAAGAGAAGATAGAAGAGTGTTCAAAAAGGTGACACTGCAGGAAACGGTTACTGATGTGTATCGGGAAAGTTGGCACCAGAATCGCGTTGAAGGCGAGAATAGCTAAGGAAAATGCACTTTGCAGCCTTAACATAAATTTTATCTTGGCCAGGAGTGAGTATGTGGACAAAATAAGTGCAACCAAAAACACGCAGAGGGAGACAGAAAAGGGGTTGATTAGGAAAGAGAAGAGAATGAGGAACTTGATCACCCAGTACAGAAGGCATGCGATTGATCAAATAGCAGGCGGTTAAGATAGCATCCCCTTAAAAACGTTGAGGAACTGTGATGGTGGAGGAGTAAGAGGCGCGTGGTCGTCTCAACTAAAATGACGACTACACAACCACCCCATTTTATCAGAAAGGTAAGCACAAGAAGAATGATTTAAGAATCTCGTATGAGAGGATAAAAGGCGTGCAGAAAGGGGCGTAGAGGTATTCCAAGGCATTATCATTGCGTAAGATGTGAATAGAAGTATGAAATTGATTGCGAATCTCAGCAAAGAATTTTGGAACACAAAAATAGCCCAATTTGACTCTTCATTAAAAATAGCTAAGTACAACGGGAAAAATTATTAATAAATGTAACAAAATACCGGAAACCTAAAGTAGACGCAATTCGAGACGGACCCCAAACATCGCAGGATTTGTACCAAAAGGAGACTTTAGTCCGGACTTACGCGCTATGATAAACACGGCATGTTTCCTGTCGACACGACTTACACTTCAGTGAAGATAAGCCGAAAAGCGAGACACCATCTTCTCCGTTGTTTGAAATGTCTCTGATGACCGACGAGACGATGGACGTGAAGAGGTTCATCCGCCGGGCGCGTAAGATGGAAGACGGGGCCGAACCGAGATGATAAAGGCCTCGAGACCTATGTCCTATGCCACCGCCCTCCCTGCATCTCGGCTTTTGTAAGGTGACGAAGAGTGAGAAAGCGAATCTAACAATTAAGATCACGGATTAATTTACTAATAGAGATAAGATTAATGGAGAATTGGGACATAGAGAACATAAGAGATAAAGATGGAGGGATTGGGGCAGATTCCAATTCCTGGGCTATGGTTCGAGTCCCATTAACCAAAGTAATCGTAGGCAGAAGTGATGTAAGGGAAGAGAGGAGATCCCAAGTGGACCGCAAGAGAGGTGTGATAAAGTGCAGGCATTCTCACTGGGGTACCGTGGGCTAATGGGAGGCAGATTCGCAGATGAGTAAGGCGAAGAAACTCCTCATATTCACTTGGCGTAAGAGTCACTCCCTGAGATGGAGAGCGCAGGTCAGGTCCTTAGTTAGCGGGTCAAGATCAAGGACATGAGCAAGGCGAGGCAAACGACTATGTAATCGAGCAACACTTGTCTCGAGTGTGACTCACCTATTAAGGTGAGAGAGGTACAATGAGGTCGCTGCCTTCCCCGCTCGCGGCCACCTTTGGTTAAATACCGGAATCACCACGAGGGTGAGATGGAGCAAGCATTACCAATGTCTCATTGGAAACCTCAAAGGGTCGAGACCGAGTTGCAGTGGATGAATGGTGCAGTAACTGAGCAAAAATGTCATCAAAGGTGGGGATAGAAGAGCTAGTGAGGATCTATTCCCGAATGTTATCAAACTCTATGCCAAGTTTAATATGAGTAAGGATCATAAAGATTTGATCCATGTTGGACAAGTAGGTCTTGGTATCAGTGACCTTAGGCAAGACAGATAAGAGCTCATTTTCCAATGCAGACATTCGTCCAACAAAGGAAGATAATTTCATACCAGGCTACTCCAGACTATCAACGAAGGAGATCACACGATAAAGGCGTTGAACATCATTGGTATAAATTCTTCTATTTGAGTTTGAAGGTTGATATGCCCGTGATAATCCCTAAGATTGTTGGAGTGTTTCTGGGGCTCTCATGGTCAGCCAAGAATGTTACATACTAAAGTGTCATGTTTCCACCACGGAGGACATTTATCTTCTTCAACACTAGATTTTGTAGAGGTCAGATTGTCTTCAATACCATTTCTAGTAAACCATAATGTCACAGAATTGGCCCAGGACTGATAGTTATCACTTCCCTTGAGTTGATTGACAGTTGTCATGGGAGTTCCAGACATAAACAAAGAAAAGCTTGAAGCTTTGTCAGCCATAGTGAGAAAAATTCAGCAAAATCAGCAAGAAGACCAAATACCAGGGACAAAAAATGCAGCTGCGAAGGTGAGAAAAGCCTGTGGATGATGCTGAGGCTTAAAAAAACAGAGAACAATCACTGTAGAAGTAGGTAGACCACAAAATCTGTAGAAATCAAGGGTTTCATAACCTATCGGAGAGAAAAGAAGGCAAAAATCCAAGATGCAGGCCTCAAATGGAGAAACCAACGGCCGAGGGACACCGGGACGACTTTCAAGCTGAGAAGATTCGTGTCAAGACTAGGCCATCGCCAGCCGCCACGCCGCCACCCACATGCCATGCCAGTCGCCGCAGAGAAGTCACGCTGCAGCACTGACACACCGGGTTGTCGCCGAGGTTGTTGCTAGTGTGTAGATCAAGCAACGACGAACCCAATGGTGGTCGCTAGCCGTAATGGAGTAGTCGTCAAACATTTCACCAGAGAGCTTTTGCTGGCACTGTAGAGGTCTGATGACGGCGGAGGATTCTGGAGCTTCTTGGGACGATGGTTGTGATGGTCGGACTAAGACACAACCATTAGGTGGTTTGCCGGAATTGAGAACACGGCGAAGCCCTAACCTGAACCTTGGTTCTGGTACCATGTGAAGAAATATAAGAAAATGAATGAGCGAGTTAAACATTACAGGCCCTACATACTTATATACATCAGGAAGACATAAAAAGGAAATAAATCAAGTACAAAAAGGAAGCAAAATATTGTACAGGAAATTAAGGGAATAAATCAAAGGATATTATAAGAATATCCTACAGCTTAACACCCCTCGTTGAGCATAGTCACATGCACCGTTCTCGTTATAGCACGTGACTTAATCCTATCCACCGGAATGCTGACACCCGGCGCCGCTCCATGATGAAGTTGATGTGATCGAATTGAGGATCGTCGAAGAAGAGAAGGGTCGCCGTAAAGATCCGCCGGAGTAAGATCCGACCGGTAAGATCCGACCGGCGAGATTCGACTGGTAAGATCCGCTCTGAGGATCTGACAGAAGACTGGCCGAGGTGATCCCACCGAGAAGATCCATCAAGGAGAGAACCAATCGAAGATCCATCGAAGGAGATCCGACTGAGAAGATCCACCGGAGGAGATCCGACTGAGAAGATTCGCCGGAAGAGATCCGGCTGAGAAGATCCGTCAAAGGAAAATGCTCACTCTAGAACCAACCATGACTTTGATACCATGTGAAGAAATATAAGAAAATGATGAATTGAATGAGTGAGTGACTATTACATAGTAAATATAAGAAATGATGCTTTTTTTATCGACAAACGAGTGAGTGAGTATTACATAGTATAGAGACACCTGTCAAGAGAGAAAAATAGAGAATTCCCAATTTTATTATTTCCACATAATAATCAATCTAATCTCTACATTACATATTGGACTTATATATATATAGGACTCACAATACAGTAAGACAATAAAGGAAAAGACTGTACAATATCTAACACTCCCCTCGTCGAGCATATATGTCATACGCACTAAACTCATACAAACGATTTAATTCTGCGACCGGAGAGATTTAAGAATGCTCGCTTAGTTGGATCATTCAATCACAAAACTAAGAATTTATACATCCCGGGACGCTGATCTTCTAATGAAGTCGATACCAACTTTATCAAGGCTTGTATCCTTCATAAGACCTGATTGACGCATTGGCAGCAAAATTGCTATCACAGATGAGCTTCATCCCGTTCATCCTTTCCAACTTCAACCCCGAGTATGCTCAAACGCATATGAGTTCACATGTTGCCAAGGCCATAGCTCGACACTTGGCCTACACTTAGATCTAGCCACTACATGTTGTTTCTACTCTTCCAGTGACACAGGCTACCACTAACGAAAACACAAAGACCTGCGAACGTCATCCAGGTGAGCCAAAACCCAACTGCGATCCGTAACCAATAACCCTCGGGTGTGACCTCTATTCTCGCACAATACACCTCGACTGTGCAATTTTTAATATATCAAGAATGCGGATTACAAGATCCCAATGACTATCACATGGTGATCGTGAGGGAATCGACTAACAACACTCCCACGGAAAGGAAACAAGGTCCGTCAAGTAATGGTGAAATAATTCGGGCCATCTACTACCGTCGACATATCTCCTGTGATCTCCGGAAGACTTCGTCCCGGTACAAGCTCGACATTAGGATCCATGGGAGTATCAACCGGCTTACGCCTAACATACCAGTTTCTTCCAAGATGTTTAAAGCATACTTCCGTTGGGAGACTACACCAGAACTGGATTGAGCTATCTCAATTCTATAAAGTACTTGAGTTTCCCCAAGTCTTTAGTTTGAAAGTGGGTGAAAAGATGTTGCTTTAGCTTCAATATCCTTCGACACGCCTGTAATGACGATGTCATCCATAAACAACCGTGATAAATACATCGCTCAAGAGTTATGGGATGATAAACCTGAATTGGCCTCAATGTGATCGCGGGCATGCCACCGAATAACAGAACTAAAAACTCAAAAACCATGCTCGGGAGGAGATTGTTTCGCTCATAGCTGGCGTAACCCGGTGACACTAAACTGTACTCGAGCAACAAAACCAGTGGTCAGCTCCATATAAACTTCCCCGCCGAGATCACCATGAAGGAGGGCATTTTTTTAATATCATTGAAAAGCGGCCCGAACACATAGCGACCATGGAGAAAGCGAGACGGGCGAAGCAATCTTGGCAAGCGGGGAGAAGGTGTCACCATAATCGAATAAGCAAACTGGTATATCGCTTTGCCGCCGCCATGGCTTAAAATCGAGCGACCATCAGGACCAACCTTAAGCGTAGCCAGACCCAGCGGCAGCCAGCAGGAACTGCATTGGCAAAACAACAAGATCCCAAGTGCTGAGTGGAATGCGAGGCTTGACCATTTCATCTACCATTGCCTGTCGCCAGCCCGGATGGGAAAGTGCCTCATTGGTGTTCTTAGGAAGAGAAACGGTGGAAATAGTAGAAACAAATGCAGAGTAGGTAGAAGATAATCGATGGTAACTCAAAAAATTGTAAATAGGATGAGGGTTGCTAGTAGAGCGATTACCTTCAGACGATAGATGAGTCATCCCGGCTGACGGGCGGGGCGGGTAGGAGAAGCGGAAGGGAGAGAAGAGAGTGAGTCAACGGGGGCCTCGCGAGAGGGAAGGAGTTAGCGGCACGAGACTGACCGATGATAAACTGAAGGGACGAGAAGATAGATCATCAATCGGGCGAAGAGATGATAGGAAGGGTAAAGACATCGATGCTTGAGGAAGAGACTCGGAAGAGGAGAAGAAGAAGGGTGAGTCTCGAAGAAGGTGACATCGTGGAGAAAGTAGCGATGAGTACGGGGGAATAACAACGATAGCCATACGAGAGTCGGGAGTAGCCTAGGAAGATGCATTTAGTGGCCTTGGGTGAAGCTTGTCTTGTCCCCCGGAGTGAGAGGGGGAATATGAGACAAAGCAAAGTGACCAAAACACGGGGAGAAAGGAAATAAAGAGGTTGGTCGGGAAAAAGAGGGAATGAGGAATCCCGGGCATGTGAAGTGCAGGATGAGGGCATCGATTAATCAAATAACAAGGCTGTGGGACCGGCGTCCCCCAGCGAAGGAACATGATAGTGGAGGAGGAGAGTGCAGTTTGTCTCGATAAGATGATGGCGTTCTTACGTTCGGCTACCGTTTTGTTGAGGAGTGTGAGCCAGAAGGCGATGAGGGGGGGGGGAGGAGGAGGAGGAAGGAAGGAAGCAGGAAGGAAGAAGAAAGAAAGTAGACAGTGAGAAGTTATAATCAGGACATAAATAAATAAAGTGCAGAAAAATATTCTCGGGCATTATCACTCGTAACCTGCTGTGAATAGAAATATTGAGCTGGGTAGAATTTCAAAAAATTTACGGAAAATGAAAATAACTCGGGTTGAGTTTTCATTTAAAATAACCAAGTACATCGAGAATAGTCATCAATGAAAGTGACAAAATCTTGAAAGCCCTAAAGTAGGCGTGGTCAGACAAGGACCCGAACATCGGTGTGAATGAGGAATTCGAAAGGGAGATGTTGCGTAGATTGATAAGCGGCTGCAGAACGAGACACAGTATGTTTCCCAGTGCGAGGACTCTGCTGTAGTGACGACAAAGTGGAGCAGGGACCATCTTCACGGAACTTAGAAAGACTAGGGTGGCCCGAGACGTGGATGAGGTGGAGCGCCGGTGGAAAGCGCAAGCTGCGCGGGGAGAATCGGCTGCGAGGTGAGGTGATGGGGCCACAGCTGACTCACGTCCGTGCTGATAGATTCCGGAAGTACTCGGTCTGCCAAGGTCACAAATTTAATCGAGAAAAATAATCGAGGCAGTTAAGATGCGAGTGATTTTCTTAATGAAATAGATTAAAGGGACACTCGGGAGTATAAGGGCCAGTGAGGTGAGGGAAGGGGAGAGGGATGAGCCCGAACCAATACCTTTAATATGATTTGAGGAACCATTAGCTAAGGTAACCGATGGAGTAGTAGGGGTAGTAGTAAGAGGGAGAAAAGATCTTTATTACCCGAGGAAATGTGATCGGAAGCGCAGTGAATCCGGGGTCGAAGATGTATGAGTAAGGCGGCGAGCGTGCCGGTGCAGGCGGCGAGGCGAAGCCAGTGACTTGGTACGCTGATGGCGAAGATAGGCATCATACTCGCGCGTATGTCGATTGGGGGGAACACCCTAAGATGTGTGCGGGAGCTAAGAGTGCAGGCGGGAAGTAGAATCGGTGGGCCACATGTGCGGTCGCGGGAGGGACGTCCATGCAGCGATAACAGCGATCGCGGGTGTGGCCCGAGCTTGTTGCAATAGGAGCAATGAGGACGTTGTCCCTGGAGCCTCGGAACCACTGCTAGTCCTCCTCGAAGGTTAGTATGAGAAACTAACACGGAAGAATCTAAGAGTATCAGATGTGAAGTCGTGTGGAGGAGATACGAGGAGGCGAGCAAACACATCATCGAGGACGGGACGGTGGGTACGCGAGAATCTCGATGCCGGAGGTCTCGAATGGGACGGAGCGATGGAAGTAGGAGCCGTAAAGAACTTGTCGGCCCACTGCGTTTATTCAAAGCCCCGGCACGTCACTATTAAGAGGCATCAATGTGAGGCCTCCTTAAGAAGAAGCGTCCCAGCCCAATATAATTAGATAGATCCATGTCTTGTTGGCGGATATTAACAATAGCGAGGAAACCACCTTATAAAAGCTTATTTTGGATATCGTTCGTGTATAGAGCTTTTGCTAATTGAAAACTTAGAACATGTCTTGTAAGCACGAAGATGAAGCAAAATTTTGGATCAGCAGGCGCCGCCAATACGCTACATAGTTGTGCATCTATTTTCTTCCGGTGCACCTTGTCAACACCGGGTATATCATCCTCCAGTGTGATAGATGATCCTCATAACCACTGTCCCGTGAACCGAGAGTTCCACGAGGCGACGGGAGAGGGCGTAGCCTCACTACCAATCAATTTTTTGATGTGATATTAGGAGATCCGAGAGATAGCAGTAAAAATAGAATTTTTGATCGTCATATCCATAGCAGGATTGAACTACGTTTGGATCGAAGGCAACCTAATAAGAAGGCAAATCACGACAAGGAGGATGCTGCAAAAATATTGCTCAGCGCATAAAAATATTGCTCCTTTGCCAAAATATTGCTCAGCCGGAGGAGCCCTAATACATGGAGTCAGCGCCTTCTTGTTGGGGCGAAGGAGAACGAAGACCACGGCGGAGGCAAAAATGGCCAAAAGGTGGATAAGGAGGGCTGGGTTGGACCCCGCCCGGAGGATAGAGACCAAAGGCATTTTGTAGGACCGACCACATTGTGTGAGAATCCCGTCGCCGGAGAAGAGGCACGCGCCCCGCAGCGCACTCAGCGCCGTAGCGTGGGCTGACTAGCTGCCGGAGAGTCAGCGTGGCGGCGCGTGAAATCTGATTTGCCGTGGGGTTGCCCGCCGTGAGTGGGTCGGCCTCGTGCGCCTCGGAATCTGTGGTTTCCGGCCGGAGAAGAGCTTCTGGTCGGCCGCGCGGTGGCGGGCGGTGGCGCGGCGGCGGCTAACGTAGTGCAGGTGTGAAGGAGATCCGGCGGCGGAGAAGGAGATCGGAATGAAACACGATCACCCAAAAAATTAGGTTTTCTCTCTTGGCTCTGATACCATGTGAAGAGAGAAAAATAGAGAATTCCCAATTTTATTATTTCCACAGAATAATCAATCTAATCTCTACATTACATATTGGACTTATATATATAGGACTCTATCTGATACAAGACAATAAAGGAGAAAAATGTACAATATCTAACCTTCTCTCTCTGCCACAAGAATGGAATAAAGGAAACTATAAAATAAAGGGTAAAAAGGAAGGAGATCAAAGTGTAAAAGGAAGGAGGATAATGTCCCACAATAGAGGATTAATAAAATATCTAGAGGAATGTCATGATTCTCAGCAATTTTGAAATTAAATATTGGGACTACATTGGTTCTTACAGTTCAAATCACATTAAAACAATTAACCATTATTCATCTGAAAAAACTCCAAAGCTGATTGATTAAATAAGCCAGCTAACCACATAGAATAAGCAGGTACTGTTTACATTAACACTTTAGAAGTTACATGCAGTTTTTGAAGTTCAATAAGAGCATTATAAGTGTCTGTATGACTTGTTTTTAAAGGAACTGCTTATGCCTTCAAAACAGAGCTTCGCATGGAAATTAGGACAAGGCAAAAAACGTATTATATAAGCACCAAGAAAAGAAGCACACTGAAGGTTGTATGTATACAAATGCCACCTTGGAGGCAAAACCAATTGAGGGAAAAAACAACTCCCTCCCTCAGCAAGCAGTAACTACCCAACCAATCCACAAAAACACATCTATAAACATGTCGCATCTATAAACATCCTAACCCACATTACAAAGAGTACAAAGAAATTAAAACAATTAAACCCACCTACAGAGCTATAGACATCTAATATGCTTCGTCTAATATAGCCATTGAACCACAGATGCTGAGTGAAACCTTGATGTACCAACTCTAATTATTTCAGAGAAAGGGAAATTCTTTAAAGAATCATTTAAAGATACCAAGTTACAGGCATGCATAATAAATCAGCTAAGAAAAACTGCACTAGCATTGATTATAAACTTTGATATATTAATAAGCATCACTTCTAAAATAGGAATGAAAAATGACACGGCCTGAAAATGAACCTTCTCTGCTGCTTCGGTAACTTTGACATCTGGAGTCTCCACAATATTTTCAACATCCATTTCAGAAATAGGAGTCAACTGCCCTTCAAAGTACCTGTGGACAGTAAACCAGTCAATGCCTCCCTGAAAAATTCTTGAATGGCGTAACTTGTATCCTATATATGTACTTGCACATGCAAATGAGACTCGGTATAAGCCACAAGAATTACAGATCACTTTCCCAAATCTAGACCAGTCTAAATCATAGATATCCAGAAAAAGTCAACATCATGCCATATTGATATAGTCAACAAAAACCCCCCAAATTTTTGGTTGCTAATTCCATATTGACATATCTATGGAAACCCCAATTACCAGTATTATTATTCATGTTGCAAGTTTTTTTGTTGTTGTAGTTGTCATTGTATCTGATTTTCTTTTCCTATTAGATCCCATACCATTAACGCCAATATCTTAAACGGTGTGACATAAAATAAATAAATAAATAAATAGAACTCAATGCACATCAGAAATCAAATAGTAAAATTTTAGAACATGCATTCTCTCATTATATTTTCCATTAGAACTTCAGCATGTTCAGCTGTATAATGACAAAGGAAGCAGAAAGTCAACAAAGTTCATACCTAGTTAGAAGCTCCACTGCAGCCGAACCATATCCAAGCTGCAAAAGGAGAGAAAAACGGATGACCCTTTTACAAGATCTAAAGTGAATCTACAAAAAAAACTCAATTTAGGATGCACAAAACAAAGAATTACCCTCATGGCACTTGGATGGGTGGCAATTCTGTTATCTGAGAGCACCTGAAAGAGTTGGGAAAACTGTGTCTTGAAATTGCTCGCAAATTTCCAAGGAATCTGGTCTCCAAAAGGTTGATGACCATCACTTAAGCTTTTGATTGCAGATTTACGAGAAATCTGTCCTTCAAGGCACACCTGCGGAAGAAAATGACAAAATATATGATTATACTCAAAATTACTAGATAAAAATTTCCAAGAATTATTTATTTTCACAGGCAGTATCAATTAAAGCAGACAACTTAGACAAGGTCCCCTTCTGAAAAAGCAACACAGATTGTCACATCTTCATAACAAGGTTTCAGGGCCTTTTCGAACTAAAATGTTCACAACTGCTTGAAGTAGACCGCTACTATGTTAATAGAAGAAACAAACGAAACTGAGTATCAAAGCATTGAAAATTGGGCTGGTCGTTCACCTAATCATGTATTTACAGGCTCAGGCTGGCACACACCTTATTTGCTTGCTTTTTTTTTGGAAAAAAGAGCATTTCATTAAAAGAAGCCCAAAAGGACAACCTCATACAACTTTTTTTTTTTTTGATCAGTAAAAAGCAGAATATATATTAAAAAAATGACATAAAAGCTCCCAAGAGTACACAAGAAGTACAAAGGGAGAACACCACCACTCTGTTTATACTAACCCGAGGTTTAAAAATGTGAACTTAGATTCTCAACACTATACAACTTAGCCCAGGACCATAAGGTGAACCTCATACAACTTTTTTTAAAAATCATTATATCTTCGTAGTTATCTACGAGTCTTAGTAAGGTAAAAGAGTATTTATACTCTTTTTTGTTAAAAAACAAAATAATTTAATAAGAACACTAAACAGAGGGTGTGAAGATTATAGAAACTGCTACATACAAACTGTTTTAAATGGTAAAAAAAATCTCTCATATCTTGTTTTGACAGAAAAGACGTGAAGAAGGCTTGGAGGAGAAACCAACCTTAGAGCCCAAGCTTGGCCAGCACATGTGGCAGGTTTTCTCCAGAAGAAAGAAAGGGACAGATGGGAGGCAAGAAGTGGGGCCGGATGGAGAGGGGGCTAACAGTTTCGGATGGGACAAATAGGAGGAGATGAGGCAAAAGGAGGAGGCTGTTTTTATTGGTGAATTGGGGAAGATCCCTGGGCTGGCTTGCTCTGCCAAGGCCTGAGTTTGGTACTCAGAGTTTCTGTTTTCCTTTCTGTATTTTCTTTGTTGCAGTTCTTACTTTTCTTTTTACCCCTTGGGAAAATATTGTTGTTGAAACAAATCAATTACTCTATGTATTCAGCTATTTCCCCTCTATTTAGATGGTGTTTGGTTTTTAGGTATAATTTCAATATGTCTTGGAGAAGCAGAATTTCTATACTCTGACTGAGTTCTTTAACTGATTCTATTCAGTAACAACCACTCTAGCCCTATCATAATGGTAGGATGACCCATAAATAGCTGACAACCCCCAATACCAAGGTTGATTGCTTGAATCAATAGTTCTTCCTTGAGTCTTCAAATGATCTAAGTGCTTTTCGCTTCCATATAACTCAAAACAAACACAAGGGAGCGGCCCTTCAAGCTTTGTTTTGTTTTCATCCCTATGAAAGTCATACCAACTCAAAGAAGTCCCTCTTATAAGGGAGTGCATCACCCATGCCACTCCATATAGAAGAAAAACCAGTTGCCACAGGAGTCTTGCCATGGAACAAAGATTATTTACAATTGTTTTTCACATCATGCAGATTAAATATTTTAATATAGTTTTACAATCGTATTCTGAATTCCCTCTAAAGAGTCCAATTTAGAGAATCTTGATTCAGGAAAATTTGTTTAATAAAACAAGAACATGAGGCCTGAAAACTGAGCCTGTGTTTCTACTACATGTGTTATGAAAATCAATTAAGGTACATTTGGAAGCTTAAAAAAGGAGATCAACCTTGTTGCCTATCAAAAAAAAAACATTTGGAGGCTCAAAAACATTAAATTAGGTGTTATCACTGGATCAATAATGCAGTATAAAAGGTCCCCCGGAACATGCATTAGAATTCTATACTCACCTCATTGTCTCAGGTTAGAACAATGCTACAGTACGAACTCATAAGAGAAGTGGTTGATTAGTCCAAAAATATCTCTTTCCAAATATCAAGTCTGGAAAGTTATTTTATAGAGTTTGGCCAAGTAGACAGTGAGAATGTCCAATCCAATCTTCTCCTTAAAAGTAACTTCTTAAAATGCACCTTCTCTCCCTATTATTGTTTTTCACCACATTTCAATCCACCGTCATGCACATTATCAGATATTATTGCAGTTTCTGAATAATGAAACAATATTTTTATTCCAAAAATGAAAAAATGAAAGCTATAAAAGGACATCCAAAAAAATGCAAAAATGAAAGCTTATAAATGTATTTCTCTCCCTCTTTACGCAGTTTCTCCTGTAATCCAAGCCATCAGATATTTGCCAAAATTCTCCTTAACACACAATTTGCAATCTAGGAATGGTGGACATATTCACCTCCATACTCTATCATAGACTTCTATATACAGCTCTACAATCTTCTTTTCTAGTCAATCAAAAATGACACATGTATACTTTTACAAATCACCAGTCAAAAATATGTTGGAGCCTTTTTTTTTCCAAAACTATGCCTGTTTACTCTATTATTATGTCATAAGCAAAATTAATTATTACTAAAACCTCTAACTCCAAAGTAGGCAAAATCTTTCATATACGATCCAGATTTTTAAGGAAGACTATGGTGGTAAGACATTGAAAGTTACATTATAGATATTCGCAGAAGCTGACTAGGCAAATACAACATAAGGTTCCAGCATCAATTTCAAAAAATAGGAGTTTTGCAGTGTGCCAGACACAATAAGGATGACTTAAAATCTAATCACAATACCGATGCAAAAACAAGGAAGAAGAGCAAAAGTATGCTGCATAAGAAAGATACCAACCTGAATGACACACAGAATATCAGGAAGATGGTTTTTTGACTCATCAACAGGGCCTGCATAAATTGTGATTCGAATTCCATCTCAGAATAAAATGCAATAAGAATAACTCAATCAATAGAGAATAAATATACCATTAACACAAACAAGTGGTGGCTGGAGCATGTTATATTAGTAGTAAATCGTTTGGTGAATTTTTGTAGTGAGAAGCAACAGCTGGGCCATCATCACTTTAAGTAAAATTCTTTCTATAACAAATGTTTTCAAGGAAAAAGAGAGAGAGAGAGGACCATCTATGGAATTGATATCTTGATTCCTGCCAAAAATAATTCACTATCCTTGTGATAGGAGAAAAGTGTATCTCTATTAACATAGTAGAGATCACACTCACTAGGTGGAGGTAACCTGGTTGCAAAAGAAAAAGCATGAGTGAAGAAGATAAGGAAAAGATTTCATCTGTCACAGGTTCTCATGAATCAACTTCCTACCGGCTTATATTAGGAATGGAGTTCGCCACATCCAAGCAAAGTAATGCATTCAGCCAGGATTCAATTGGATCACCAGAAGCATATCTGATGGATTCACTCAGTTCTATCTTTTTGAACAGACGGCCTACAATTGAAAAAAATTGAGGGCTGAGCAAATTTTTAAACAATATAAGAGACATAAATAACTTTACACCATAACACTGTTTCGCCACAAACCACAAATTTTTTTTGATATGTAGTTCATCAAAACTACTCACTCAGAACCTCAAACAGCCAGACTAGTTATTTGATAATAAATTTCAGCCATTAGAAATGCCTTAAGTTTTTGTTTGTGGGCTGTTGGGCTGGGTGAGCCTTTTTTATTATTTTGCTCTTTTTGTATAGGCCTGGAGGTGCCTTTAGTACGCGCGATGTCTGCTTTGGGATGTCTTTTGGGTTTTCTCTTTTTTTTTCTGATGGGTAAAAATAACATATTGAACCACCAAGACAGGGCAACAGATACAGGAGATACACAGCAGGGGCTAGGGAACAAAAAAGAAGGAAACAAAACCTACTGACCCTCTACAACCCAAAAAACTTCATTTTACAGCCGAACCAATACAAAAATTTATCAACGATCTTGGCCTATCAACAATACACAGATTAACCCAAGACCAATTAAAGAAAGATTGACAATTGATACTGTAATAATGGCAAAATTGCTTTCTCAAATGTAAAATAATGACTTTCACGGGAACTATGTAAAATTTTGATTTCAACATCTAACAAAGCAAGTGAAGCCCAGAAATACCAGTAAGGGAGTTTTCCACACTCTTAGTAGGCATTTGGCTTTGCTCCTCCAATTGCTGAATAAGTTTCAGTGATAAGGACCGACCGGTACCCTCATAGCTTTGAGTAAACAAAGTACATCAATGGTTAAATACTCAGAGGACATTAAAATTACTTGAAGAATGCACATAAAGATTTACATTTGGTGGATAATGAAATGACAAGTTCTTTGGCAATGTAATGGCTTCTCAAGCCCAACTTATGACATGGTCCAATAAGAAATTAATAGAGACAAAGCATACCCATTTACAGTCGATGAGAGGAAAACTAAATAAGGGCCAAGCAAGGACTTGACAACTGGCAAGGGAATGGCTGCTGCTTCATCAACAACCAACAGTTCAACCTGGGAGAGCTTTTCATGTTCATGTGGTTGTATATACTGCCAAGACAATAAACAAAAACAATAATAGATGCATGAGCTATTAAGGACATATGAATATAACAAAAAGAATATTCAAAATGTACTCGATTATATGCATATTGGAACTGCTGGTGCTGAAGTATTCAGGCATAAGTCTAGCATTATCATTTTAAATTTTTTTATTCATAATTCTTGTTCTTTTGATAGGCAAATGAGAAATGTATTAAAAGTACCTATATTGAAAGGCAGACGTAAATTGATTGACTAAAAAACCAAAAAAGTTGAAAGGAGACATACAAAGCAGTCCTTATTTCAAAATATTTCCAGGTAATGGAATAACTGAGTTGATAAATAACAGAGAATGGAATCTTCAAGCTGCACCATGTGATGGACTATTTTTTTCCTATTATGTAGCCGTTTAAGTAAAACTAACCAAAAAGAAGAAGTTTGAACACGGGAATGGTTTGAAGGAATCACTCACAGTGGTACAGAGTGAACCTTCTACTAACTCTCTTTAGCTAGGTAGCATAAGTACAAGCTATTTGAGGAAGAAATTCTTCACATGCTTAGTATGTATTTTTCTTTTCTTTCTTTTTTTGGAGGGTATACTAGAGACAAATTAGTCAAATCCATATAGCAAAATGGAAGCATCCACTTCTTTTTTAAATTTGTAATAAACCATAAATATGATTTAGATCACCTCAACATAGTGAATCCTTTTATCCTGGCTTGTATATTCATCTAACTAACAAACACAAAAATGAATCTTACTATGCCTAGATCCCATATCCATGTAGGATATCTAATACAAGTTTCCAATTATAGAAAAACGTCTATAAATTACCCCAATATAGGTACATAAATGAGTAACTCCATGAAGGTAGTCACATTATCAATACTCCACACTTTCAAATGGGACAAAAACATGTCTTATTAAAAGTCTGTCCACAGTCGCGCACCTGAATTGTTTGTCTGTGCTGCCTGTATATATTAATTCAGAACAATTTGCTTTTTTGAATTCAGGGTTGGTACTTTTCTTGCTATATCATAATCAATATGCTCCTGCAAGCAAGACTATCAGATCTGATTCATATTTATTACATGCAAAAGGTGAAATGTGTGAATGGTGAACTACTTCCATACATGTACAGAAACTGAAACAATAAATGACCATTTCAGACAGATGCATACAATCTGCAAAAGATATTGCTTTGTTTGAAAGTCATGTCAGTCCAATTTTTTATTTATTTATTTATGGCTTAAAGAGGTGTAAGTATCATTTCTTTCTGAGCGATGCTTGTGTACATATTGAGTGTACATAGGCTGCACCTTCTCTCTCTTTAGACACTTCTAATTAACTTTATTCTTTTGGCTATTAAAAGAGAAAGAAAAAAAAAAAAGGCAAAGCAAAACATTTTCAAAGTCACATATGCACAATCATAATTGGTAACCGAGCTTATTTGTGGAAGCTGGAGCACATAAGCATCTAGCAGTCACAAGCCTTCAAAGAAACATATCTAGCAGTTATGCAAGCCATGGGGGATAAAGAGACCATGGACCTTGTGATAGGTGTGAATCTTATTAGCATTTGTAGTATGATTTTCATGTGTTTATGCAACATAAATGCTAGATTCACACCAATATCGTATAAGAAAGCTCTAATCCCCCATTTGCTAATGTTTTGCAGGATTAAAAGGAAAATCAAGTGAAGAGGAAGTTGTTGATTTGTAGTAGGTTATGCTTCGCCTTGGCAACGAGGTTCGCCAAGGCAAAGAGAAAGCTTCACTGCTACAAAGCTGAAGAGTGAAGAATGGGAGCCTCGGGTTCACCAAGGCAAAGGAGTTTGCTACTACGAAGGAGAACCTTTACCAAGGCGAAGAAGGAGCATCCTGCATACATGAGCCTCGGGTTCGCCAAGGTGAAGCATACCTTCGCAAAGGCGAAGGAAGATTATCCAGATTGAAGACACCTGCCCTTCGCCAAGGCGAAGAACATCGGGCTAGAACAACAAACCTCGCATTTTTAGCCCATCTTTGGACCACTTTCCATTGTATATAAAGATATGTATTTGAGACTTGACTAAGGGTTCGGTTTTTGGGAGGGAGAACACCCTCCTTAGGGTTTCTCCTCTCTTCTTCTTGAGCCACTTAGGGTTTTTTATTTTGTTCTCATTTACTTTGGATTTGGAGCTGATATTGAAGAATTAGCTCAATAGAGGAGCTCTTGGATTTCATCTCTCATTTGTTTTGT
This sequence comes from Tetrastigma voinierianum, assembly GCA_016808115.1. Classification (NCBI taxonomy): domain Eukaryota; kingdom Viridiplantae; phylum Streptophyta; class Magnoliopsida; order Vitales; family Vitaceae; genus Tetrastigma; species Tetrastigma voinierianum. The sequence continues at coordinate 117,588 of JAEQBH010005380.1, forward strand.
ATCTCTAAACTCTACTCTCTTTGTCGATCTTTCATTATTATGTTTATCTTAAATATGATTTTGTTGGATTACTTGGTTGCAATGAGTAGTTCAGACTTCTCTAGGTTAGTTGTGAGTTGATGTTTGGTTTATATATATTTTACTGTTAGGTGATACTTGTGTGTGGATATTTAGTTAGTGTTCATAGGATTATTATGGTTTAACTAATTGATCCATATTGAGGAAGTTGGGTCTTTGATCCCCATGCTAGGGCATCCTTGGCGCTTAGGGGACACGCCCTAAAATCTGGTGAGTCTCTTAGGTATGAATTGAACAGTGAGTACTAATTAACTAATCAAAAGTCTAGGAATTGAGAATGCTAGTACTAGATGGACTGTTCTAGGAGTAGTACCATCTTAGCATTATGTGAAGATCGTATGGAATGAGGTCTTGATCGATCTGATGTTGATCGGGTAGTCTATTAATATGGACTAAGAGAGGTGACCAATAGGATTCTAAGGAAAGCCTTTGCCTTATAAAAACTATGCCTTCTGACCTAGATGGACCCGAAGGAGAATAGAAAGTGGGTGTGTGTGTGGTATTTGAGAGACCTTAAAATGTAAAACCTCTTGTCGGATTCCCTAGACATGCACAAGTGTACGTTCACTTAATCAATGCTTAATGAATATAAACCATGAATGCATCAATGGAGATAGTCCACCTTAGAATCTTTCCTTGAGTTATATTCCCGATATTACTCCATTCCTTGTGAGTGGACATTGATCACACTCTGTTTTACTTTGTTTTGTTTTGTTTTTAGTTTTGTTTAGGAAACCCCTCTTTCACCCAACCATCAAGTTGCTCAAATAGTGAACAACTTCAGTAGCTGGGGTACTCAATCATTGCTAAAACCACACCTTTCCTATGGGATCAATATCTGGACTTGTTAGTCCGCTTTATTACTTGTGCGACCCGTGCGCTTACGGAAAATTCGCTAACAAGTTTTTGGCGTTGTTGCCGGAGAATTAACACAGTCTTTGGTAGTTACGCCATTTACCGAACACCTTGCTATAACAATATCAATGGCATAAACGCCCTTCAATTCATTGAAAGAAGATTTACACAACAATTTGAAGACCATAACCCTTTTTTGAGATGAGAAATGAAGCAAGACGGCTACACTTTCAATGCTATAGGTTTTTATCTAAATGCAGGCTATGGTGAATGTGGTTACGAAAATGAAAAAGAAGAAGGAAATAAACTTTGCAATCTAGGTTCCTTGGCAAGCACATCTTGAAAGGAAGTTCCCATAAGCTAAATTAGATGCTGAAACTAATGATAAAATATTACACAGGTTTACATGAGTTCCTTCTACAATAGGAACAGGACTTTCTACTCTAATGGGAAATGAAATCAATTAGAAGCTACAAAAACTGGAATTTCCAGACTAACCTTTCCAAATTTGAAGCTAACTTTTACATATAGAAATTGAAATTCAAACCATTGTGAGCATTTTACTGGATAAAATTTTGCAAAAATTCAAACCATTGTGAGCGTCAACAACCTAATTTTGCAAAAATTCAACTGCACTTGAAGTTTGTGGCTTACAATGCTACTGAATGAGGTACTCACTTCTTCCAATTATTAAAAGAAAGGTGCAAAATCATTTGTTCACAATACAGAAAGCAATGAAATCCACTCTTTAGGAGACTTGGACAATTTCCAGCTGGATTGGCATGTATGAAAGAAATGGAAAACAATAATCTGTCAAAAACTATAGGTTCAAGAAAATCTCCAGACATTTATCCTTTGAAGAAAGAAACTACAGCAGAAAACCAAAGTAAAACTGGAATTCTTCAGGTACTGCAAGAGCCAGCAAAAACTGGTTTACAAATAATAATATGATTAGCAAGATTACATATTTGAAGATGTAATAATTCATTCTAAAAGGTACAGATTGATACCTTGTAATCAAGCACACCAAATCCCTTGCAAATGAATTCAAACAAAGTCTTCAAGTTCTCTGGGCTTGGAGCAGTTACAAAGATATTTGAATAACTAAAAGGATAAATTTCTTTCTATCAGAATGTGACTAATTCAAGATGGAAACATGATGAGGAAGTAAAAGGAAAAGAGATAACTGAAAAGCAGTAAAATTCAAATAAGGATATATAGCTCAAGCATATTACCCTGCAGCAATTGCTCCAGCAACAGCTAGACCAAGTGCTGCCGATTTACCACGGCCACGAGCAGCAAGTGAAACAACTGTGCTACGAAGTGTCTTATCCAAAATCGCATCAAGGAACGTAATAACAGCTTTTCCCTATTCAAACATTAAAAAATAAGTAAAACCAAGAAATTCTTGTTAAATTAATGATCAAGTTAGTAAAAACAGGGTTGGGAACTCATGACTCCACACAAGTTAGACAAACAATTTATACTAGTCCAGTAGTACAACACTTCTTAATCAAAAGGACCAACAGAAAATCCTCAATTAGTTGTTCTTTCAGATTCTTCAAGTCTCGTTCTGCTTCTGAAAGTCCTTCAGAGTCCTTTAATCACCAAGCAAGATACAAAGAAATAAGATATGAGGAGTTTTAGGGGAACAAGAATACTTATAATCAATCACCTGTGCTGATTCACATAATGAATCTAACTATCAATTCCACAGTCAATAACATGGTACACAAAATATTAATGAATTTCAAAGTAATCAAACAATCACCAAATTGATAAAAACCATAAGAAAATTTTCAAATGAAGCAGTAGTAATAGATTTTATTTATAAAAGCACACATTAGAAATTTTCATTGTCCAGCAACCTCTAAGTTATAGAAGTAAGAGGTTACCTCTTTAACTGGAACTGGGGTGATTGACCTTATGTGAGATGAAATTGGCAAAATATTCAGTTCATCATCCATAATAACACATGCTTTGCACAGCGCAAGTGATAATAAGAAACGCTCATTAAAGCGACCCGCAGCCTCAGAATGGGATTCTGTACGGAACCTCTCATGTACATCCTGAAATTATCAAGTCTGCCATAAGTTTTAATTTTAAAAAATGAATGAAAAATTGTAACATACTTTCAATCTTCTAGCAATATAAATTTTAGATGTAGTTGCATAAAAAATGAGCATAGTCAAATTCTTGTTGTCTATTGTGTATGGTAAAAAAAATTGATCGGTAAGGGGATGGTAAAAATAAATTATGAAAAGCCTTTTTCTGAGTAATGAACTTCAAGGAGGATGAAAACAGATGAGGCTAGAACAAGATAAAAATCTTGCCTCCATTTTTCCAGTTATTTTATATGCCAGAAAACCTAAGCTAATATGTCAGACTCTATGTGATACATACCATAACCATGGTGTACAGACTGGTGAGGGAGGATAGAGAACGAAGCAGCAACACAATCAACCCACCACCCTCTACTGTTTCTATTGTTCTAGCAAGCAGATTTGGTGTCAAAGCCTCAAAATCCTACAAAGAATATAATCAAAACATTTAGAAACAACAAGACTCGATAAAAATCATTATTATACCAACAAAATTAGAATCTCGTGATGAACAATACTCCAATTAAATGACAATAAAAACTGGCAATCTACCTGTAATATACACATGCCAAATGTATTTCCAAGAATTCTTTAAGGTCCTTGTACAAGCAACTATGTCCCAATCCTCCACTTTTCAACAGACGAGAAGGATCGACCTTCTCAGGATCCAGCAGCCCTCTTTGCATTAACTTTTTAACCTGCTTTGCACGTTTTTTCTTGTGACTGCAAAAATTCAACCAAACTGATCATGATTGTACTGGCAACTATCATGACCACAGTAAAAGGAGACCATATTAAAGGCTTTGCCAAAATTGAGAAAGGATTATAATTTGAATTTCTGAAGGGCAACTCAAGAAATTAAATATAACCATGCTGATAGGCAATTAGGATCTAAATGTGTTTACAAGTTTACTATGTGACTATGATGAATTCCAAAACTAGAAGATATTTGGATGTTACTTCAACATTAGCTTTCTTTTCTATGCTGAAATGAACAACTATAACCATCAAGGGCATATGTGTGCCCATACATACACATATTCCATGAACTAAAAAAGAATTCGGCACACTCACAAATGAAACAAATATAACCCAGGGAGTAAGGAATGTCAACATGATTGTCAGCATTGCTTTGTTGACAAAATTGGCATGAGGAAAAATATGTTGAGATAGGATTTATTGCTGGGAAGTATAAAGTTGCATTTATTTCATGGAAATGGATCATAAATTTACATTTATGTCATGGAAATAACTAAGAAACTACCCCATTTCTTCCTGTGACCTACCATACTACACACCCTCAAATTCTGTCTTCATCATATGGCTTTGCTATTTTTGCAAGAATCACCATGTCCAGTTAGAATCCAGTAAGAGATCAACACAGGAGATCAAACTTTAAAGTAGGATTAACTTCCAGTTTACAACATGATATCACCATACTCTCTCTATCTCTCTGATTTTTTTTTCCCTTTTTTATTAGGCTAGTGGAAAATTTAGACAAAGAACCCTGACAGAAAGGGATAATATCACCATGCATATATCAACATGCATGCAAAAAAAGAGTTCCACTTAAAGGTGATGACACATAGCAATATAATGCAAGCAAACTTTCATGAGTTACTCTAACTTCAATTAATCTCTCAATTCCCATTGAATTGCCATTTCCCAAACCCTAGCCACTAGGAGCCCAATGAGAACCACACTGCCACATTCATTCGAATAATTGAGTTCCAAATTCAAGAAAATATGGGAAGCTAACCTGCTAAGTTCAAGTTTGTCCTTGTAACACCACAAAACAGTAGGTCTAGATTTGATCACCGCCTTACTCAGCATGTAGTGGAGATTCACAATCTGTTCAAAACAAAACAGGATTAGCAAACGCAATAAGAAAGAAGGAAATTATCGAGTAATGGCAGAAAGTACCTGGTCGCGCGACTTGTCACCGATAATGACGAACATGGAACGGTGTCTAGTCTTGACGCCATTTTCGATAAGAGTTCTGATTCGCTCGTCCACTTTCTTCCTCATTTTTATACACTCTATGCACAAACGAAACTATCTCGCGCTGATGCTAGTCCAGGAGAGTATCCGGCGATGCACGGACGCAGAGACGGCGGAGGCGGCAGCGGGATCAGGCTGAGCACGCACGGCGAACTTGCAGGTGGAGGACCGTTCGGCTCGCCGGAAACAGAGCGGAGTCCGCCGCCTGCGAATCCGAGGATAGCAGAAAAATCGGTGAGGCGGGAGAGCGGCGGTCGTGAACTTCTTCAGCTGTTGAGAGACGTTTTTATTTGTAGAAGAGAAAGAAATAAAAGAGGAGGGCAGAGGAAGGTTGCCAGGTTCGGGGGAAGCTATTCGTATTATTTTCCTTTTTTTCGAAATTAAATAAAATAAACTTTTTTTTTTTTTTTTTTTTTTTTTGGGCCAATATCTTGTCGTGGGCCGGGCCCAACAGGGAGAAGACCTAATCCAAAAATTCGATAAAATTGCAAGCTTTCATGGATTAAGGGAGTGTTTGGCTTCCAGCAAAATGGCGGGAACAATGGAACAAAATAAGGTAGAAAAAACGGAAAGAAAGTATTTAAAAATAAGTAAAATAATTTTTTTAGTATGTTATCATAAATTAAGTGAATAAATAAAAACTCAACATGTCTAGTTAAAATGGAAAAACATTCAATATTAAAATAAGTAAGGGTATAGAAAATTAAGGATTCTCAAGATTAAGTACATATTGATAAAATGAAAAATTAATCTAGAAAATAAGTGTTGAAAAATTTAAGTCTTGAATTTTGTAAGTATTGAATAAATAGCATGCTTGTTTGATAAGTTCTTAACGATTGAATGAAGATATAAATATATTGTTTGATAGCTGTAAATGCGAATCTTGAAAATTATGTATTTTACATATTTACCCATATTATACGTTAAATTACGTATTATCGAAATAAATAGAGTTTAATAATCTATTTATTTTTCACTACAATTATTAATTATTGTAAATAACATGTTTAAAAAATATGTAAAATATTTTATTCTAATAATATTATAAAAAAAGACATAAATATGTTTAAAAAACTCTTAATATAATCTAAACTTTAAAAGCTATCCCGAGAGATATTTGCAAATATTATATATTATTTATAAGGGTTTGGTACAATTTATTTTAAATTTAAAAAAATTTGTGTTGGCCAAATGCACATTACTTTAAGTAGATTAACTCACTCTTTTTATAATTTTAAGTTTCGATTTAAAATTTTTCGATTAAGAAACTACACAAATTTTGTTATGAAACATGTGAAAAATTAAGCAATTGAAAATTTCATTTTGATGGTTTTTGAAACATTCTGATAGTTTGTCAACAGGCTGGGAGTCTTGGCTAGCATCTTAGTGTAAAAAAAAAATTAATAATGAAAAAAATATATATTTTTTTATATTTAATCCCTTTACATTACATTATTATAATACCACGAGCCTAGGATCTTCTATTCACCCATACCTTTGTATTACATCATCCATTTGTATTACATTATTGTATACTTCGAGTTTGGGACCTTCTGTTGACTCATCCCTCACTACATTCTTTAATAAAAATAATAATAAAATTTTCTTTTATTTTCCATTTTACAGGTTTTCCTCCCTAAATTTATTAATTAATTAAAAAAGTAAGTAATTTTTTTTAATTGAGAATTATCAATTATCTACTGAATATTTATTCTTATATTAAAGAGTTTGAAAAACTTAAAAAGATAATCCTAAAACCCCAGCAGGCTCACTGTTCTCAAGTCTCAAGTATCGATCACCATGGATTCTTCTTCAATCACCTCTTTCTCACTCCATTATCAGCCAAAATTTCACCTTCTCAGATCTTCAAAACCCTTATCGTGCAATCAACTGAATCTCCGCAGACCATTCTCTCTCCCATTTCACTCAACCAAGCTTCATATTTCCCCAGAACCCTCACGCATCTCCCCGCCCGTTTCTCAACTCCATCTTCCCCGGATTCCCACTCCAAATTTCTCAAAAATCCCCAATCGTCTTACCCCGAAGTTTGAAATTTTCAAGTTTTTATCAGAAAAAGTTGTGGTTTTCCTCGTTGGGTCATTCATTTTCATGGGGTGTCTGGGCGGTCGGCCAGCAATGGCGTTACCTGCAAGTATGGGCAGCTACGGTTCGAACGTGGAACAGAAGAGAGATTCCCAGGACAGTGAGAGCGAACATGAGAACATGTATGTGAAGATTCTGGAGAAGGAGCCGAGGAATGTTGAAGCATTGAAGGTGATTCTGTATGCGAAGATGAGGAGAGGGAAGACAAAGGAGGCTGTGGAGTATGTGGAGAGGTTGATTGAAATTGAACCGGAAGAAGTTGAATGGAGGCTTTTGCAGGCGCTTTCTTATGAGATTATGGGGCATCTGAGTAAGGCTAAAAGGCTGTTCAAGGAAATTCTGAAGAGGAGGCCATTGTTGCTCAGAGCTTTACATGTATGGTTCTCAGTTAAGCAGTGTTATTTGTGTTAGTTTATCATTTTTTTTGCAGCTTTCTATATAATTGAATTGAATTTATTGTTGTCCATCATGTCTATCTCAAGTGGTAGAGCGTTTGAGCCTCTGTAGGGACTGTTTACTACGATGTAACTAAAAGTGTTTAGCTGAAAAAAAAATGAATTTATTGTTGATTTTTGTGCTTAGGAAGGGGTGTAGAATTTAGTTAGTTAGATATGTATTGAATCACACAAGCATATCTGTTTGACTCTAAATAGATTTATAAATGGAAGATAATTCCTAAGGTCTTTTAGAAATATTAAACATCTGATCTTAAATTTGTATGGGTAGGGATAATTTCACCATGCTGAATTATGAATTCATCTTAGGAATGTTGGTGGGTTCATTTTGATCACCTAATTTAGTTTATCAACTTTTGTTTGAACTTCAACCAATCATTTAGAAAGGCCTGTAATAGGAATTTCCTGTTCTCATAGCTTCATTTCATGTGATAATCACTGAATTTCTCTCATCCATGAATTGTTGGATGGAGAGACGTCTGAATCAACCGAAGGTTGGGAAGTCAAGTTGCGTAGCTTGTCTTCATGCTTGCTACTTGTTTGAGGGTTTATGACGATTTTAGAATCAACATCTCTATCAGCACAACAATTATTCAATATGTTTAATGTCATTTAGGCATGCATCATACTTCTAAAGGAAGATTTGCTTTTAAATGTCGGTAAAATGTTTTCCTTTAGCCTATGCACAACACATGGTTTGATTTACTAATTTATTAAATTGCTTTGAATCTTTAAAGAACTTAAATTTACTTAAAAAGAGACTCATTTCCTGGGTTTCAAAGTGCCTAGGATGACTAAGGCACCTGAATCTACAAATATTCTTGTTATATGCCATTTTTTATTTTTTATTTTCTAATCAGGGTAACAAAAAAAAATTATAATCAGGGTATAAGTTTATATATATATCAAAGATTGTGCCCATGGACAGTAATGCTTATCACCATTTTTTTTTTTTGACAGCTAAATACTTTAGTTATAATGTAGCAATGTAGTAAACTATCCCCACTGAGACTCGAACCCGGACCCCTCCCCTCCTTATGCTCTGCCTTTTTGAAACGTTAAGCGCTCTACCGCATGATATGGACATGATGGGCAATGCCTATCACCATTTAGTTCTTTTTTCAGGGGTGATCTGTTGTAGACGCTAACCTTGTCGTTTGTGTATCTTCTGCAGGGATTGGCATTGGTGATGCACAAGAACCACGAGGGCCCAGCTGTGTTTGAGATGCTAAATAATGCTCTGGAATTTGCTCGTAGTCAAAAAAGCGTCCCTGAGGAGAGAAACATAAGGATTCTAATTGCACAGATGCATGTTGTACAGGTAATAACCAGTTACTCAACAGCTCAACTTTAGGAATCCATTAAAACGATTTCATTAGCTTGTCCTTGTGATGGGACCATATCCATCCTTTTAAACTGGAACCAGCATATGAACATAGGACTGCAAGCAAATATATGCATATGCTGCATGTGGATTTTTTGGCCTGGTTGGGGTGTAGGTAGTTTGTTTTGTTTTTTTGGTTTTTTTTTTTCAGTTTTCTTGTCTGGGCTGGCTGGCCTTCGGGCTGTGGCTTCATCTTTCTGTCTCTTTTGTTCTCCTTTTGGGTTCCTTTTTGTATATTTCCTGTGTACGTTTTGGAACCTTTTGGTTGTTCTTTCTCAATATATTTGCTTTTTATCGATAAAAAAAATATATATGCATATGCTGCATGTTGGATCAGTAGGACCCATGGCCTTGAAGATGGGATGCATCTATGACTTTCTCATTCACAAACTGTTATTACACTTACATCTACACATTTCAGGGTGAGTTGGAGGAGGGCTTGAAGAAATTTCAAGATCTAGTTGATGAGAATCCACGTGACTTTCGGCCGTATCTTTGCCAGGTAATGAAAATACTTGCTTACTTGCTGCTATTGTTTAGGGTTTCTAAACTACTTGCATTTTTTGAAGTCTCCCCTTGGAATTTTCCACTTCTTGAGGAACCACTTTTCAGTACCCTCCATGACCTGTTGGAAAACATATGATTTCTTCAGCCCATGAGAAGATGAATCACAGTCCCAGGCTGATCTTTGTTGTATGATTTGGTGGAGGAGAAAAAACTGGATCCTTGATTTAGGTGGCATTTGTTTTTTTTACTTGATGCTGAATAGAACTTTTGTTCTTACTAGTGCTTAATAAAAACGTTTTTTTTTTTACATTGGTTTATATTGGTTACAATGTAGTAACTTGAACTCGGGATCCCTCACTTTCCTATGCCCTACCTTTTTAAAACGTCGGGCGTTCTACCACATGAGCTGGGCATGAAGGATCCTGCTTTGGTACCATAAAATGAGAAAAATGTATGATCTTGAACTTTTAAGCCCCCATTCTCATTCTTGGTCTAGAATTGATTCTTTTGAAACAAAATCACACTTAAGCAAAACGCGTGAAAATGAAAAACGATCCATTCATGAAATCGGATAACAGAATAACTAATATTTGAATTGTTACAGGGAATAATCTACAGTCTGCTGGACAAAAAGAAGGAAGCCCAGGAACAGTTTGAGACATACCGGACTCTTGTACCAGAAGAATTCCCCCAGAGAGGATTCCTTGACGACGTTGTATCAGCGGCGAAGGCAAAATCCCGAGAACGGTTCCATAAGGAGTTTCAGGCAGAATTCTCAAACATTGACAAGGATTTTCAGGCAGAACTCTCAAACATGAGGTAGGTCCTCCTCTCATCACTGACAGAGCTGGTTATTATGTATCTGCCTTTAAGATCTATTGTCATGGAAGGAAATGCTTGTGAAAATTTGCAGATCCTGAACGATTTTCGGGTAGTTTTATAGACTAACCGATGAGTTCTAGCTCTGAGTTTGAAGTGATGTTAGAAAATTAATCTAGGGTTCTTCTTTGGAATCAACTGTTTTTTTAAAGAGAAAGACTGATATACAAGTTGGAGTGTTGCAATTTCAATCTCTTCCATTATTTTGGAAGTTTGAATTATTCTTTCTGGGTTTTTTTTTTTGAGAGAAAAATAATTATAATCTTGATTAGCCAGCGTCTTAAAACCATGGAGGATGGCTTGGCATCTGGGTTAATAAGCATGTGAATCGAAACACGATCTTTATATTTGATAGTTGGCCTGCCGTTTGATATTCTTATTGTATTTAGAATCTTATGATTTCGGTTCTGCATGATGACGATCGTTGATTTGATTTTTATCGTTGATGAAAATATCACTACTTTTGTTTGAATCGTCGTCGCACAAATAATCATCAGCATCCGCGATGACAACAAACAAGCGGCGTCTTAGAAGCGATGATAGCCTCGCAGCCGCGGCAAGAAACGGCAGCAATCGCGTAATAAGCTTCAAAGCGACAATTAAAACACAAAAAAAAAACCAAACAATGAAAACGCAGATCTTGTGGAATATGTTTTATTTATTGAGAAAGAAAGTTATGGAAAGAGTGTAGATGGGTGATTTCATTATAACTAGGAATTTGGGCCCACCTGGTTCAATGGGCCATGGTAGTAAAGTGAGGCCAGTCTTCACCCAAGTGCAGACTGATCGACCCATATTCTTAGCTCTATATTTCATGTTAAAAATGACAAAAAAAAAATGACTCATCTTTACTTAAAAGAAAAAGATGCTAACACATAAAAAGAGGCTAGGGTTTTCGTAGTCCCACAAGTCTACGAATTGTGTTCTAGTTGTTTTTCCTTCTTGTATATTATTTTTTTCCCTTTTTTTATTTATTTTTAAATAAAATTTGTGATGTTAATTGGTGATGTCCATGATATAGAGACATTCATGCTGGGAAATTGGGAGTGATTCAAATAATTTTTTAAACTTTTTTAGTTTAAAAAGTGTTTATAATAAATCATTTATAATATTGGAAAATATGTTATAGGGAAAGTTTGACTAGGGATCCTCTCACATATTATTTTTTTTAAATGAAAAATAATTTTATTGATTCAAATTTATAATAGATTGGTAAATCCAATAGGTTAATAACATAATAAATCAGTATAAAACCTATAAATTTGATAATATAGTAATTAGAATATCACGGATGCAATTGTCGACATCTTAACGTCGTAATATAATATTTTCATTAATCAATCTACATTTAAATTAATAGCACGCAAATAAAGCTTTGCAAAAGCACCACATCGTAATAAACCGATGATAAATCAAGCAAATGTAATAAATTATTCTGACGATGTCACGTCAAATCTTAGTAATAAGATCACGGTAACTAGGTTGCGTTTGTTTTTAATTAATCTTTGAATAGAACTTTTTTTGAGAACTGTCTTTGAATAGCTAATAGCATTAAATTATTAAGTTGTTTGTTTTTAACGATTAGGTAGTGAGTAGGGATAACTGACAGACAAAATTATTTTAGGTTTAATCGCCCATTTCTTAATGGCATGCATCCATTTTAATTTAATTTTAATCGGGTTTTAATGAGTTTGAGTTTATTTTCTCTCAAAATCCGATGCGGGTTAGAGTATTGTTACTATCTGTAAAACTAGAAAATTAGAATTTTCAAAATGGCAAAATGTTAATAAAAATAATAAATTGTCATAAGGGTTCGGAAGTTTAGAAAGTGCAGATGCCGGATAACGAAACGGGCTACTTGTAGATTAAATTCGTCACCGAAATCTAGTAACTTCAAAAGTTTCGTAGTGAGACAAAGCGGAAATTTTGTTTTTACGGTGATATTGCCCGGTGACTCGAGGGCCGAGATTTTTTTTTTTTTTTTGATTTTACAGCGAAACGGGCCGAATGAAAGCGATATAGGCAAGTATATCGAAATAATAATAATAAGCGCCACAGATTATATTTTAAAAATATTTTTTTATTATTTTATTTTTATACTTTAATATAAATAGTATTATTATTATTATGTTTTTAATAAATAATTATAAATTCGTAATATTTTATTTTATGAAAAATAATGGTATAATATAATAAAAATAAAAAAGCAAATATAAAAAAATTAAAATTTAAAAATAAAAACAAAAATAAAATGTAAACGGGGAGAGTTTGAAAATTTTCTCATCTCCGCCCCGCCCTGTTTAATTTTTTAAATGAGACAAGTTTGAGAATTGAAAAAAATAAACGAGTCGGGTCGGGATGGGACCGCCCGAGTCCCAAGCCACCTCAGTTATCGTTCACAGTAGTGTATATTCTTGGCTTTTCTTTTATTGAATGATGATTGAGTTTTCTTTATTTTTGTAAATGAAAACACACCGAGAATAGAAAAGATATTTCATTTTACATTCGAGCTTTTTAAAAAATTTCGTTAATAAGTTATGAAAATTTTAATCTTTATGACTGTCAGTTTTATTAAGTCCCAGAAAGCAACATGTAAGTCTTTAAAAATACATACTAATGGTTTGTGAAATGGGATTTTTCAAACTCGGAAAAAAAATTATTTTATAGGAAAACACAATTTTATTGGACTTTCGTTTTGACAAATTGGAAACCAAAAACGGCGTCGTTTCGAGTTTCATCTGGTACCTTCCAGTTCTTCCAGGTCGTGGATAACGTATATTTTCCTTTCGGGTAAACTGGTTTCATCGTAATCTCAGTTTAATGGCCATGGCTATCGAACTAAAATCTTCGACTAAAACCGCTTTTTACTTCCAAAACCACCAATCTCCCATTCCTAATACCGCCTTTCCTCCACCCTATCGTCTCCGGAAAACCGCTTATTTTTCAGGGGCTTCGTTTTCCCTCCGGACAACCGGTTTTCGTACCGTTTCAGCGGTATCGGAAAGGAAGGAGACGCCTCCGGCGCAGCCATCAGCTCCTCCGGTGAGAATAGTCGCTCTCGTCGGAGACGGCAGCGTCAGCCCTCTAAAATGCGCCCCGTGGATGGAGGTTATGCTTCACACTGTGAGTAATACATACATATATCTTTAGAGATTGCAGAGTGTTTGGTGGTTGAGAAAATGTGGGAAAATAAAGAACTAAGATTCCGAATTTTACAATCTGGCCGGAGAAAATAAAACTTCCACCTCTTTTTTGTCTCATAAACCAAATTTTGACTGCTAATTTAGCATGGTGTCAAAGCTTCATTGTTAACTTCATTTATGATTTGAGGTTCTTCAAATGCGTGGTAATTGCTGAGTGCCAATACACATTTTTGGGTTTCTAATTTAGGGCTGGTGATAAAGATCTGTGAATACGACACGAACTCGATCCGTTTTTACGGATTGTGGTTCATTATGTTTTTACGGGTTTTGGTTGAGTATGTTTGAATCAAATTCGTGTTTAACCAAATAACTCATTTAATAAAGTGTCAATTGACTGGTATAGTGGTATTAACCATTTTAATTATAATGTAAATTAATATTTAATATAAATTAACTCATTTAATATTATTAAATGTCAATGATTAATTATAATTTATATTATTTTAAATTACAAATTTAATAAACGGATCATTAATAATTGGGTTGTATTTGAATATGTTCTTTTAAGCCTTTTGATTTATTATTTTATCGTGTTTAGGTTTGAAACTAGTGTCAATTGACTGGTCATTTTAATTATAATTAACTCATTTAATATTGTCATGTGATTAATTATAATTTGGAATTGACCCCAAATTACAAATTTTAATAAACAGCGAAAACAGCCCAGGTAATTAATAATTGGGTTGTATTTGAATATGTTATTTTTGACCCCTTTATTATTTTTATCGTGTTTGGGTTGTTAATATAACACGAATTGGGAACACGAACATGAACACTAATTGCCACCCCTAGTTTCTATGAATGGATTTGGGTAACCGAAAATGAATTAACAACCGTAAATGGATTTTGATAGATCTTGGAGGATCTGTGTGTTTAATGAATGTCGTTGATCTAACACAGGCACAAAGGCTGCAATGGGTGGACGAAGGATTTCAGATGCTTGTATTTTACAGTTTATAATGTCTGAGCCGGTTCATTCACTTTCAAACGGAACTGAACCAGGCTGATGTTCTTGTCATTGTCGCTGTAACCAAACAAGATTCTGTAGAATGGATTCAAGCCAATTCCGAGAACATTCCCAAGCATAATCTGCTTCGATTCATCCCCTGTTTTGGTAAACAAGCTGGGAGGATCATTTGTTCATACTGATACAAGATCGGATTTCTTTGGCAAGATTCCTGGAATTTTTCGAAAAGAGACTAATAAATCTGTTAATGAAGTAGTTAAAACGGTTTCCGAGGCATGGCGGCGGCGTAATTCGGATGATATAAGGTTTTGCATACTGGTTATAATCAATGCTTATATACAGCCTGTGCAGATTTTGAAGAACTTGAGAGCAAAAGGGTTTTCTACCCTTTCCTGTATGGTGTCTAATTGCAGCCCCCAGATACTGAACTGCCTCCTCGATCCTGGCTGCCGGAAAGCGCTTCAGTGCCTGAACAACTGCAGTCCGGTCGACCAGGTCTGCAACTACCGGTGCATTGCCTCCTACGAGAGCCCAACTCTCGAGGCGTTTTCTTTATGTGTGCTACAGAAACACAATTGTATTGGGCTGGACGCGGAGGTCCCGGAAAAGCCTCCTCCGGCCAATGACTCGGTTCAGAGGGGAGGACCTGTGTCATGAAACTGCTGAAGATCTTTTCATAGGCTGGCTGGGGCGCCGGGACTGGAGCTGGCGAGTGGTGGCCGGGCAGAACCCGGCCTACGATCAGTTCCCGTGCCAGTACCAGCTGTTCTACCGGGGAAAGGCGAAAGGCTCTTTCTGGTACGAGCCTGTTTTTCAGGTGAAGACTCTGGAAGGGAAGGTGGTGTGGAGGAGGAGAAGGTACAGAGTTAAGAGAGGCAAAGTTGAAGGGACATTTTTCTTCAGTGTGTTGGATAATGGTGTTGTTTCGAATGAGGCCTGGACGATTGTGGATGTGTGCGATGATCTTAGCTGGGGATTGTTCCATTATCATGGGGCGGCTCGGGTCGCCGGACAGGCTTATTCCGGCGCTGTTCTGGTGAGTCCGGACGGCGAATATCCAGCCGAGAAGGAGAGGGGGAGATTGGTGTCTGCATTGGAGGAGTGTGGGATTAAGGAATGGGAGATGTTTACAGTGAACAACTCTTCATGTAGAGATCCTCCTCTGGGGATTCCGGATGGGTCTAGTCTTCACAAGACGATCGAGGTTAAGGATGATTAAACAAACTAGATTATTTGAAATTATTTCGAAGAACAAAAGTAGGTGTTCAGGCAACGTCCGGAAGCTTATTTTCAGGTTGATTCTGAGAGACATGAAGAGTTTTGAACCTCCTACAGTGGAAGTAAGCTTGTTAGTAACAAAGCTTCTTCGAAAAGTTCCCAGATATAAACTATATATATATATATATATATATATAAAAGCTAAACAATTTAATTATAGGGAATCGTCTTACCAACTAGGACTGGAAAGATATATTGATTTTATTCTTTGGTGTCAGAATTCTCCATGAACCAACAATATAAGATTCAGTGGTTAGAATGAACATGTTATTAAAGCTTTTAAGAACAACTTTTTGAAAACCATTCCTCATTGTTTTGAAAATCATTCCTGTTTTTTCTATATTTATTTTTTTAGAACATATTATTTCAGAGAAAACATCTAAAAAACACCTAAATTTTGATGTTTAAATTATAAGCGAGCTTCCACCGGAGTAGAGGCTGTACTGAATAATGACTTGAAGTAACTTTATGGAATTATAGAGATAAGCATGGAGTATGGACTTCAGTGATATGATGAAACTCGCTTTCAAATAAATACTGATTCTTTGCCAACCTCCTCCATATATCTCATCTAAGCTTACTTAGAAGTTAGATCTACCGAGTAGAAGCACAGTCCTTTTCATCTCCTATCCTCTGGAATTCTTTTGAATCTTTTCATCTCCTCTCATCCGGAAACCCTAATACTTGTATTATTTCTTTTCATCCTGATGGTTTTTTGGCCTTCTTTAGTCTGAAATCACCTTTCTCATCGTTTGTCCGCTTATATCCGGGTTTTTTCTTTTAATAAAATGATTTTTTCCACCTAATCTAAGTTTTTATTCGATTTTCCTTTTTTTTTTTTTTTTGTGTTTTTATTACCGACTTATTACGGCAAGTGGTTGTATTGTTATACGACGATTGATTTGTTCATTGGTTTCATGTGGATGATTCAAACAGAGAAATCATATCAAATCCCTGTTCGTCAGAATGCTTAGTCAAATCTTAAATCTTAAGTATTATAAGCATCTTAAGATTACCAATTGTGTAGGCCTTGAACCGTTTATTCTTGCTATTAACCTGGATAAAGTCCATCCTCTAATGTTTTTAACACTTTGGTTTCTGTATTCAAATGTAATGTATTATTGTTCTGAATCAATGAAATTTCTCTTTTCAAAAAAAAAAAAAATTGATTCAAACTTGAAACTTAAAACAAGATTCAAACACCTAGCAGTAGTAACTTTAATTATGACATGAAACTTACTGGTTTAGGCACCCAAAAATGCTTTAAACCATCTGGGGCTTCTCATTGAGGATGCTTGGGTGTGCTTCCCAGAAACTTTGCTCAATAATGTTACAATGTTCTACAACAACTTTCTTTCCAGATTTTTCAGCTGAAGCTCCGTTTTCGTACATCCTGCTCTTCTCTTCCTGCAGATGAAATCATATCCAGTTCGATCCAGGAAGCTAAAAATAGGTGCTTATGAAACCAATAACAATTAAATAAAACCCAGTGAAGGAAAAGGCATCAACCTCATCCTTCAACTTCATTAATAGAATAAAAAGATAGTTTCGTTTTTCTTTTTGGTGTTATCTGAAAACTCTAAAGGTGTTCGTTCTCTGAAAACTCTTCTTGTTCTTTAAATTTAGTGTTTTTTGTATTCTTTGTGTTTTTCAGAATAAAAAAAACTGGAAACAAAACATGTTTTCCATGTTCTCCTTGTTGTTGATAACAGAAAACAGTTTTCAAAAACTGTAAACAAACAGACCCTTAACTCTTTTTTTTCAAGTGCTCTGGCATAGGAGAGAATGTATGTATGTGATGGTAATGATCTGATCTGATCTATGGTGTGTTTTTATCTTCATCAAGCTGTGAGTAATGAGTAGCCATGGCAAGATATAGGTCAGTAGGTTCAAATTTCTACTGATTGAGCCAAACACAT
The DNA here is from genome assembly GCA_016808115.1 of Tetrastigma voinierianum. Classification (NCBI taxonomy): domain Eukaryota; kingdom Viridiplantae; phylum Streptophyta; class Magnoliopsida; order Vitales; family Vitaceae; genus Tetrastigma; species Tetrastigma voinierianum. Next base: position 135,319 of record JAEQBH010005380.1, read on the forward strand.
AACCAAATGGCCAAGCTTTCTCATTAGTCATGAATAGCATTTTATGCTAACGCTCCGTTTGAAACCCGGAAAATACTAAGGGAAGAAAACAGTAAGGAAAATAGAGAGAAAAAGTAGAAGAAAAGAGAATTCGGAGGAAAATAAAAAATAGGTTTAAACTTAATAAATTAATTCTACATGTTTTATTTAAACTCGTTTTATTTGTTTCTCTTTATTATATAAGGGCGAAGAAATTTAAAAATATGTAAATTTTTGAATAATTTTGATTATATTTAATTTTCTTTTATATTTTTCATTATATAACAAAATATTAGAAAATCATTTTCGCTATCGTTTTTCACTCTAGTCCTTTCCGGTTCCAAACAGGAAGCCTAAAAAAAATTATATTTTTAGTAAAAAGGCAAAACTTACCTCATTCCAGAAGGCAGAGGATCCTTGGCGAAACATGAGAGGCAACGTTGTAGTCTATACCGAATTGCTGGACAAGAACTTCATTTTTCTCTCGTGCTTGAGTACCCTGTTGAAAGAAAGGATTAAATATTGTTGTTTTGTGACCCAAATTTGGTTTTGGGCTTATGTCCGACCCGAATGCCAGTGGTGTAACTTTTGTGAAAAGAAAAAGTTGAGAAAAGAAATAGAGATCTATTGTGGTAGCAGAGGGGTTGGTCTACTCGGGTAATTTCGTCATATCAACATACTAAGGTTTATTCTCTATTCCATTGTTCTCTGTAATTTTTCTCATATTCATAGTGAAGCTTTCTCCTCTGCCTGACACTACAAGGGTTTTCACGCGTAAAAATCTTAGGCCACTGTTTAGTAAGAGTGAAAATTTTACGTTTCTATTCAAACTTTTTCGAACAAAGAGGAAAAGCACGTTTAATTCTGAAATAAGGCGAAAACAAATTTTGAAAACAAAGAAAATGAATTATTTATTTTCAACATTTTATATATAAATAAGAAAGCATTTTTACATTGTTTTCCTTGTTTGAATTAAATCAAAAACAAAGGGATTTTATTTTCAACATTTATAACTTCATTTTCAAGAAAATGGTTTTACAAAACCGGATTTTAACATTATTTATTTTCAATCAAATTCGATCTGAAAACGTATTTTAAGAAATGGCCAAGATTAGAATACGTTGAAAATTTTCGTATTCTGAATTTTTGGATAGAGTTGAAAATTTTCGTGAACTAACGGTCTAAATGTTTGCCTTTGTTTTAGAGTATTGTATTATTAATCTCGTGATTTCAACAAATACCATAACCAAGGGATGAAAAATAAACTATTTTCGGGCCAGAACCATCAGTTTTTTTTTTCCAATCTGAAAATATGTTTACAGTAATGAATGTTTCAAAGTGCATACAATTTACTGGGTGTCTCTAGAAAGACATTAGGGAAGATCTGTGCTGATTGCCTGAGTTTCATGTAGAGGAAAACCAGAAGCTAACCGACATATAAAACAGGATATTGAAGCTAAGAAAAACATCGACAGCTCCCTTTGTTTTTTAAAGAGACCGAGGTATTTAGCGGTGAGAGAACAAATTTGATAGACAAGTGTTAGAATGTCTCAAATTCCTAATTTGTATTAATTCCCTTTTGTAAATAATATTTTATAGGATAATTCATAGTTATTATATTATCGTAATATTAGGTTTTCTTATAGAAAAAGTAAATCTTTTGGTGGAATATCACATAAATCTTTCTTTGATATTAAGGAAAAAAAGTTATGAGAGAGATAGACGTAAAAATTTATTCGGAGTGCGAGAGATGAAGGGTTTGAGAGAATGGGAGTTTTGTGAAGTATTTTCTCGGTATTATGGGCATCCTAAGGTTTTGTGACTTTGTGATTTTTCCTAATCGTTGCAATACTTTAATACTCCAATCTTGTACTCTATGTTTTCAAGAATAGTGAAAAGATTCTCTTGTGTCCATGGATGCAGGCATAATTGGCCGAACCACGTTAAAACCCTCGTGAATCGTATCTTTGTGTTCTTGAATTCATATTCTCATGCATCAAAGTTTTTCCACGTTTCATAACAAACAAGCATGCCTACAAAGTAAATCTTCCTAAAAAGATCATTCTTCAATATCAAAAACACGAATAATTCTGAACTTTTTCTAGTGTGGAGTTCATAGAATTTAGAACCTTTAAATAAGATTGAGCTTCGCTTTTGCTCTTCCCAGACTTAACTAGCATCCAGAAACAAGTATTGTATTGATTGTTTATGTGGCCTGAAAATCCAAAAAGAGAAATTACAGAATACGTATATTAAGTTTACAAACATTAGATGAGAATGAACAAACCCAAACTTTAAGTGACTGTGAATGTAAGTGACAGGTTAGTAAAAGTTCTACAGTAACCAAAGAAGTGAAAGCTACTCACAGTCAACTTGTCTCCATGTCAAATAATCTCGGAGAATCTCAGATGTTGGATACAATACAGCCCGTCCATCAAAAGAAGGCGGGTACTTCAACTCTTTCTGTGGAAAGAACTCTTTCCATTTCATTACGTACATGGCAGTGAAGAATGATACGAGAGCAGTAACTATTTCACTGCAAATGTAATTTTTCTTGTCAATCAATTATTGAATCAAGAAGGAACAAAATGCATCTAAAGTAATGGATGGAAAGACTGTAAAGTCAAGTTTGGAAAGCTTTATAAAATGTGTCAAAGGAATGTCAAGGTTATCAATGATTTTTTTGGCCAAAAGAACTCACAAAACAGACTGGCACTAAGTTCAAACTAAATATTTAATTAAAATAACAAAAACAAATTCTTTACCAACCACTGATAAATCGAGGCTTTAATAAGGCCAAATTACTCTTTTTTTTCTTTTCTTTTTTACATGAACAGACTGCATTATGCCCAAAAAGGTGAGAAGATATCTGAGGGGCTTTACGAAGAGAACCTCACGATCCATAGACATGCAGGTTCCTCCAAAGTTCCATCATGAATCTCCTGCCAATACTTTCTTTAATCCACTTGATTTATGGACCATACTATAAAAACTGCTCGAATTGTAGCATATTTCCTGAACAAAAATATCTTAATTATAGCATATTCCTCAAATATACTTTTGATTTTAAATGCTAAGTTTCATGTTTCTAGAAAGACGAGGAGAAGAGCAGGCTGCTCTTCCTGTCTTCCCATCATGACTTCAATATACTAAAAGTGTATGCCTAAACTATGTTGAACTTGAACAGACTAAAAGAGAAATGTGAAAGAGAAACCTGCCACGCCTTTGATAGAACTGAGAATCCTTCTTCAGGACAAAGCTGAAAATTAAAACATAAACAATGTCATCATATAGGATCACAAAGTGGAACCAACAGAACATACAGGATCAATGTGGTACCTGTATTCATCACTGACCCCATATGAGAATATGACATCTTTAAACTCTTCTAACACAGCCACTGCACATGAATTCATAAGGTTCAGAGCTTGCTCATCATTCGGCTTCTCAAATTCATGAACTTCAGAAAATCTACCAAAAGTCATGAAACTGAATTCTTGAGTTTGATTTGCAGTTTCTTAGCATGACAATCAAGCAAACAAAAGTCCATTCATCAAATATTGAATAACAAACTATGCAATAAGTTTTCCTGAAAGGTGGGCAAGTGCATTTCATAAATCCATATTTCTTAAATTACCTACTGTTAGGAATGCTTGATTCAATTAGTAGATGGCCAGTTGGCTGCCTTGGCTCAACGATGGAAAGTGGTCACCAAAGGTTCACTGAGTTAAAAAGTACCATTCCACATTCGATTATGTAAACTGATAGCATAAAGTTTCTATTTTTTATTTTTTATTTTTTATTTTTTTGTGGATTCAAGGTATTAGCAAATTAATGGGTTATGATGTGCATTTAAATATATAGTTCAGTCACTACACTTATTCACTGGTTCCAACTTTCAACCTGTTCCATTAATGTTGTGTATCATAAGGCTAGAGAAGAGGGTGGAGGAATCTGTCCGTTCTTGCAGGCCTTCATTCAAACTTTTCAACTTTTCACTATTTTTTCTAATAGACATACAAGTTTCATGTTGGCATATTAAATAATTGTTAATTCGCTCAAAAAAAAAAGTTAAGTAATTGTTAAATTATAATGGCTACCTGGCAAAAGATATGATCTGGGAGAAATGAGTAATTTGAGCAGAATTTGATTTGCAATTGAACTCCTTGTCTGAAGTTTTTCAATCAATACTATATTTAGCTCATGGTGAATTCTACATATTGTGACTGTCCAAATGTCCCAACAAGATAAAAATTGAATGTTCAACCATCTTAAATTTTTATTATCTTCTACAATGAAGACGAGCAACAACTTCTGTGTGCAGCCTTAAAATTTGTAGGATGATCCCAACCTTATGAACTGTAAGAACTTCAAATTTGTATACCATATAAACGATCAAGTGAGCAGAGGTCAGGATCATTCAATATTTTGGGGTGGGATTCATCAAATTGTAAGTTTAACTCCTTCAACCAACAAACAAACTAAGGAAGAAATGTTTGCCAACCAGCAAAGTGTTATACAGTGTATAAATATCTCACCTATGAAAATGACAGCCATCGATTCTAACCACAATCCAAGTAAGCGGCATCAACTTGTTTTCAAATTGGAAGGACTTAACATACTCAGGTTTAATGTTGCCTATGTCCTCTCTGAAATCACCTAGCTCTTTGAGGAGAAAAGGGTCCTCATTCCAGAAGCTTCTTGCAGCTATGTTATCTGAATGAACCATAATTGGCTTTCTCCGCAATCTTTTAACAGGTGTTCCATTCTCACTGTACTTCACAATATCTTCAACCTGGATCATGTTGAAGAAAGATTTCAGCTTCACAAATTAAAGTCATATACAAGAGAATCAAAATGAGAGCAAATGCAGATTAAATCCAGATATGAACCCTGGAAAACCAAATACATTCATTCCTGTGAAAATTGGCAAACAAATCGATGCTACAGCTGGGTCAGCTGTGGGTCACAAACTAAAGTTTAGATCTTGGCCTGCATTTGTCCCAGACTCTCCAAGTGTTATGTGATTAAGGTGTAAATAAATGAATTTACTCATTAGAATTTTTTTATGATAATAGTTTAAAGATCATATCAGAAATAAATTCACCACACCTACTTATTTTATATTTATTTTTCCTGTAATTTCAGCTTTAATTTAACTTATGGCAATTTTTTTTCTTTTTGTGATCTAAGAGGTTGTAATCATGTCTCCTTCAACATTTCCAAACATATAAACAGATAATTAAATATTTCTTTTTACAAATGTATTTACCATGAAAAAAGGAAACTAAGCCAACTCAAAATCCTCTCCCAAATTTAATATTTTCAAGGATTTGAAATATCCTAGAAAACAAATCCGAACCTTGAAAAGATTTACATAACAGGATCGAGAATATTTAATACAATGGAACGTAACCTGTGTCTTGCAAACACAAGAGCCCTGACGAAACATGGAAGGAAGATTTTTGTAGTTGATCCCGAACTGTTGGAAAAGCAGCTCATTTTTCTCTTGTTTATTAGTTCCCTGCCAAATTGACAGACATCACATGAGGAAGAATAAATATTGGGATTTTATAACATTGTATATGATTTGATTGAAATAAGGTTACATAGGTAAGAATAAATTGTAAAAAGAAAAATATATTTTATGGTTCCTATCCAAAGAGTTTGATCATATTCCCGAGAGAGGTTTCCAAGATATTCACTTTTAGGGCCAGAAGGTAGGAGTGCATTCCGAACCTGACCAGGAACTTAATAGTTAAGGCTTCATAACATCCATCCACACCAAAGGCTTGCTTATACCATTTTAACAAGTCAAATATAAGCATTCACAAAAGGTAAAATCCATCTTATTTGTTGGATGGATTATTTCCATTCTACCGCTAACAGCTATCAGGTTAGACTTATTGCCAGATATTCTTTTACTTTAGAAGTATTTTCCTTGCTTCTAATCAATTTTCTATGATAAGAAAGAGGTCTATGGTTAAAAAAATAAAAATTGGCCACACCAGAAGAAAACATCAGGACCTCAAGACATCAAAAAACAACTAAGTATACAGTATAGGTGCTTCCAAGCTCTGCAGACCTCCACAATGACACAACAGAGAACATGAATTATGACCAAATATCTTTAAACCATGCAGGAATGACAGAATCCTATATTAATCCTTTTATTCACCCCTACGATATGTATATACAAGGATATATAATAAATGAAGGCACTTATCTGTTCCATATTTACTATAAAATCTTGAAAAATGAAGATCTTCATTTTAACAATTACATATTTTTGAGAATCGTGTTTGTAAGTATTTCCTTTTTTTTTTTCCATCTATTCACTTATCAAAAAAAACAATTACATATTTTTTAAACAAATTTCACTTATCGTGATTGTATGGTTATATGTTCATACAATCATGTAAACAAATTTCTGGTCCTTATTTATGATGAATGCAATTTTATGATACAAGTTCCCTCAGAATCCAACAAAAATTTTCTCAACAATTGAATCAATTGATACAATGAAAAAAAAAGGGAAAGAGACAGAGCAGAACATGAAGAGAGATCTCCCAAAATCAGAAGTGAGAACCATTCAACAAAAAAATCAGAATCCAATGGAATAGAAGTTAGGAGCAGCAAAATGAAAAATGAAAAAAGGAAAGCAGAGGTACTTCCGTATGTATATATATACACACAAATTAAAAATTAAAATAATGAATAAATAAATAAAATAACACCTTTAAGACTTCTTGAGCTTCCCCTTCAGTTTTTCCACATTTAACCAACATCCAGAAACAAGTATCGTACTGGTTATTGATATGACCTAAAAAACAGAATACATGAAAGATAGATTCAATGCCTTGACTTCCCAAAAGCATTTACAAATTATAGTCTCAATACACTGGATTCCCAATATCCTTTAAAAATTTCCTTCTGAATTTCCATAATTCAAGGAAAACCACATTTATATACCACAAAATCTGAACCTATTGAAGAAGTTCTAGAGACAGAAATGTTTTTGTGTTTGAACTCATTCATCTACCCATGAAGCTATTACTTACAAGCATTTTGTCTCCATGCTAGATATGTCTGAAGAACCTCCATTGATGCGCAGTGTACAACCCATGCACGAAATGATGGGGGATACATTAACTCTTTATGAGGGAAGAATTCTTTCCATTTTTTGATATATATGGAAGTGAAGAAAGAGACAATGAGGGATACTATTTTGCTGGAAAGACAATATTAGGAGTACGTTAACAGTGAACATTTCACACAAAGAAGAATTTTCAAGTACAGTTAAACTCAACATGGCAATTTCCATCATAAGAGAATCAGAAAAAGAAAAAATTAAAACAAAAACTAGGATGGATGGAGAGGTACGTTAACACTTAACAGTGAACATTTCAACCAAAGAAGAATTTTCAAGTACAGTTAAACTCGACAAGGCAATCTCCATCATAAGAATATTTAAAAAAGAAAAAAATTAAAACAAAAACTCAGATGGATGGAGAGGAAAGGCTCTACTTCCAGTCTATATTGTCAATTCTTGTCAAAGTGAGCTACCTAGGCATGCATGAGAGCTATATTAGGCTTGTTATAAGCAAGGATGGAAATATCGGTTTCAACGGATATATCAGTACTTGGATTTTACGGATATATCGGAGGATATTTTTACATGAATATCGATAAATCGGAAATTAACAAAAATACTTTGAAATTCATGGAAATACTTTCTAAAAGTGTAAAAATGACATTAATAATCAAATATATACATTGAAATTACATTACAATAAGCTTTTAAAATCAAAATGAAAATCGATGTGGCTCCATAGCAAAATTTAGTGGAGAATCCCGTGCTGACAAAGGCGATACCCATACGAGACATGGTGTTTCGATGATATTGATTATAGGATCGAACATGCCATACATAAATGTCTTGCCTTATATCCATAACTTCTCCATAGATAGGAAATTCGGGGTTCATCCACATGCCCGTTTCAAATATTAACTAACATAAAAAATTAATTTATTAATATATTATTACTAAATTAAACTAATTTAAAATATAAAAATTTCATATAATACTATAAATTTATAATATGCATACATAATATTAACTAATATATAACTTGATTTCAAATATTAACTAACATGAAATGTTAATTTATTAATATATTATTACTAAATTAACTAATTTAAAATATGAGTATCTGTATAAACTATCGCAAAGAAAAAATTGGAGTGAATGAAGATTGGATATGGGTAGAGATAATTTGTCAAATAGAATGATTTTAGAGGTATTTATAGATTTTTTTTGGTCAAAAAATCTTTTACGGAGTAGTATAACTAGCTAGGATTTAATTTTTTGTGCAAATCGACGAATTTAGATGCTTCTTTGCCTTGTTGGGATCGATACGCAACCGTTGGATCAGTCGGGATTTTAAATCTAACCATTTGGATATATCTCCTATATTTTTCTTGGAAATTAAGCGCGGCGCATGCCACAAGCGATATTTGCGATATATCGGTCCAAAACCGATATATCGAATGCTCGCCGATATTACCGATTTTTATCGATTTTTATTTCAGCCAGGTGCTCCGATAGTAGATATCGTTTGACTTACTGGAGTATCCGATATATCGGATATTTTAAACCTTGGTTATAAGGCATTGTATGTACGAGATGTGATCAGAACTTTATAGAAAATGGCTCCTGCCCTCCTGCATCCCTACACGTGTTTTCTCCCATAAAAAACAATTTACATGAATATCCTAAAGCCAAAAAATTCAGAATAAGAACCTGGCACGCCTCTGGTAGAACTTGGTAGTCTTCTTGAAAACAAAACTGCAAAGTCATATCACCAAAAATAGATGAAGCTAAAGATGTGTAAATAAATGTTTTGCTAAGTAACAACGTGTAAATAAATTGACATGGAGTTCAGCAAATCGAGATAAAATAGAAAATTACAAACTGCACTACCTGTATTCATCGCTGAATCCATATGAGAATACTACGTCTGGATATTCCTCTAACACAGCAGCTGCACATGAGTTCATCAAATTCAAAGCTCTCTCATCATTGGGCTTCTCAAACTCGTGAACTTCAGAAAGTCTACCAAAAATTGAAACCAAAGAAATAAAAAAGAAAAACATATGAGCGCAAAATGCATGGTTATTGCCTAAAACCCAAACTTATTGCAGATTCAAGACATGACATGATCTGGTTAGTCAGCGAAACAAAAGGCTAGCGTCACCTTATGTATTGGAACTCATCAAAATGATGGGAAATCATAACATGTATGTGTGAATTGAATAAGAGAAACTGCAATACTTTGGTTTCTTAAATTCACAACTTCAGAAAACTTAACCAGAAAAAAAAAACCTTGATTCCAACTCCTCCTAGCTTCCATATGCGTCACTGCTACAAATTTACAACAAACCTACTTCATAAAACCCTAGTAGTTCAATAGAGAACAGTTTTCCCAATTAAAACAGAAAATCAAGACAAAAACAAAAACCACAAAAAAAAAGTAATTAGCACAACCTTTTGAAACATATTTCCCTTTCAAATTGATTTTGCCCCACAAAGCAGCAATATTATTCGAAAAAAAAAGCCCCTTCTCAAGCATTTCAATTCCTTCGATTCTCAAACACTCGAGCTTCGTAACAGATGTTCAGGGCCTTACCTGCGAAAACCGCGGCCGTCGATTCGAACAACGATCAAGTTGGGCGGCATAATTTCGTCTTCGACTTCGAATGACTTCACGTATTCGTATTTGCTGTTTGCCATGTTGCCCGCTGAACTGCTCCTTCTGCTCTACGGAACAATCGTCGAACATTTGGTGGATGCAAGACAATGGGAACTAAAAAAACTCTACATTAATAATTGATCTCAAAAATATTTAATATCCTGTAAGAACTTTGTGGGTACGCCATGAGCGGACCGGTCCTCCGAAATAGCCCGATCGGCCCAGCCAAGGGCCGCGATGGGGCGACCCTAAAACCGACCGGCCCAAGGCGGTGAGTAAGCCCGAAGCCGGGTGCGGCGAAACTCTTCTGCCGGATGCCTCATTTTACGATTGGCGGCTTTCTTATGGCCCCATCAGCAAATTCTCTCAGTTGATATAAGTATATGTTATAAGAATCGGTCGCGTGCATGAAGCGGAATAGGAAGGGCGTTCCCAACAACGGCCGGATTCGGAAGCGATTACATAAAGCAAGACATCATTACGAGGAAATGAGTCTCTTCCCTACCTTTATGGAGAAGAAATCGTCACACTCTCCATGAAAGGTGGATCCCTTTCTCCCTGTAAAAAGAGAGAAAAGAATCACACCAAACTTCGAGTCACGGCATTCGCGATTGAGATAAGCATTGTGCGACTCTCAATCTTCCAAACAAAGCTAACTTTGCCATCAGAGGGACGACAGAACACCATCGTCGTCTTCTTGTTTGTTTTGCGAGTTCTGTGCGGTGGCCAGTGATACCCGACGATCGCGACTGCGGAGTCAGGAACTACAATTAGCGTAAAATCACATGGGAAACGCCCGACAAGAAATCTCAAAGGCGTGCGTGAGCTTGGGTACACCGCTCGGGTGATCTCGATCTCAGAAGCCAGCGTTTCTCAAAACATCGACAAATCATCCCCGAAGACCAATTCCTCCTCTCTGGCGCCCAGCGATAGAAGCGAGAGCGAGAAGGCCGAGCGAGCGAGATAAGCGCGAGTTGTGCGAAACATCGCGAACCGTGCGGGAGGATAATGAAGCGAGCGATTGGAGGCCCGGCGGTAGAAATCACGAGGACCTCCACGCCCGCTTCCTCCGTCTCGCCCCGACGAAGCGGTCGATGTACGGCGACATTGACCCTCTGGATGAAGAGTTATCTTCCGTGTCTCAGCTCCCCGCGCCATTCACCATCCGAACGCCATGGAAGCCCGATCGGAAAAGGCCCCCTCGCCCGATCCAGGTTGATCCTTCCATCGGTGTCGCGCGGCGTTGGGTATAGAAAGCCAACGAGGGGCAGGCGTCGGTCGGTAGGCTCGTAAATATGTGCCCGAACGACCCGGGAGTGTCGCCCCACTGGTACCATCCATGTACCCTCCTTTCAGGGTTGCTCCCGCTCCACACATGTTTTTCTCCTCGTAGTCAGGGACCCTGTGGGACATCCTCTCGTCTCCCTCGATCGACATATCACGGATTACAAACCTCCCACGGCTTATCTGCCGTCGCCGCCATGTCTGTGGCTTTTACGATTCGTACGATCACATGTTGCATTTCAACCAAGCAATGGTCCTCAACGCCGAGGACGATCAACTTATGTGTAAAGTGTTCTCGGCCAGCCTCAAGGGGCCCGCTTTGTCCTGGTTCCACAAGCTTCCAAGAGGGTCCCTAAACTCATTCGGCAAATTGTGGGTCGCGTTTATCTCCCGGTTTACCAGTACCAGGTGGCTGAAGAACACTCGGCTCCTCCATTTATCCTCAAATGGGAAGATGAATCTATCCGGGACTTCACACACAGGTTCGGACAAGCTGTTTAGCATATTGATATTTATAGTATGGATGCGGTCTTGCAAAACCGGAAAAGCTTTGGCCGACTACCAGTTCTTCGATCTTTATCACTTAGATCCGTACTTGTGTGGAAGAGTTGTATTGGCTGGCAAATAAGTTCTCCATATTTGGAAGATAACATTCGGGCACTTTAGCGGTTGTAATGATAACCACCCGAGTGTGGTGGCCACTAAAGGCTCTTCACAGGAAACGAGAAGATCAAGCTAGAGCAGAATTGACGTAGAAGGGCAATCGAAAAGAAATGAGCCCCCCCGGTTCCTCCCTCTCAACATCGCCTATGGCCGGCTCCTACCCTCATCAGGGACCTCCTGATTTCAAGAAATTATTTACTTGTATGAGGGTGGTCGGACGGCGCAACAGATCCCAGTGTGATTATCACGCGGGGACCACGACCACCAGAAACCAACCCTTTGCTAGGGCTTTGGGATTCCTAGTGGAAGAAACACAACCAGATTTGGACCACCTACAGGGTATATCGAGGCCAAGCCCACGGGGCCGGTATCGCTCCACATTGACAAAGGTCGTTGGTAGTACCGAGCATGCCCGGGGCCGACCCGACCATCAACTTTATATTGGGGGGGACCGAATGGAATGCTTGATATCGATCCAAGCGGAGAAAAAATGCCGAGGCGGCCTGCGATCAAGCCAAGGTGAACAGTTAGTGCTAGAGAACATCCGCGGCAGTTCAACCAATTGATGGCCCTATATCCTTTCCCCCTATTAACCCTACCCGGGTCATTACCCCTCATTATGATGCACTTGTACTTACCGTGTGTATTAACATTTTTTATGTGCACAGGGTCCTCGTCGATCCAAGCAATGCAATCGATTTACTACATCTCCCAGCCTTTAAGTAGATGAGAGTCCCGCTTGATCACCTCGATTCATTGGCGAGGGTTTGCCAAGAAGTTTAATGAAATTTCCTCACGCAGGCGTTCTCATGGTGGGGCATCGCCTTTTAAGGTCAGAAATGGTCCGGTAACTTCGACAGAGTCTTTGTTCTCGAGTGGTTGAAGACTTGGGGCCATCTGATGCCATCTGGGTGGGTTTGGCTACACTCCATGAAAGCGTGCCCTCACGTACCTGCCAAGCGATCGGCTACGGCTGCGTCCGGGGCAGTCAACCTTCGGGAAGCCAATTAGCGCATAGCGATACTATGTCGGCTCCTCAGTACGGGGGGATGCGAACAGAGGAGTGCCTGGTAGACCATCCTTGGATCGACCTCGTGATAGCAATCACAGTCATCCACCCGGCCCGCCTTAGAGGATAGAGAGCCGCTAGCAATTGATCCCTTGGAAACCACGCCCCTTAGCGGGCCGAACATATGCATCTATGTTAGTACCACTCTGTCAGGAGGAGAAGGCTGATTATGCCATGTCTTTGCGGTTGAGCGATGTATTTGCTGACCCCATCTGAGATATGACGAAATAAGCCTTACGCCTCATGCAGTTAAATGTCGCCCACAATCATGGCCGATCGACCAAGTGAGGCGCTTTGTCGGATAAGCCCTTGATCGTCTGGGCAGTCGATAATCTTCTGAAACGGATTTATCGAGGCGATTCAGTACTCGGAATGGGCGCGGCGTGGTGGTTGTCGAAGGGAACAAATGGAGAGTATGTATGGATTACACGGACCTCAATGACGCCTGTCCAAAAGACAACTTCCCTCTGCCCCGCATAGATCAGATTGTGGACGCTTCGGCTGGGCACAGTATGCTATCTTTTATGGATGCCTTCTCGAGACATCACCAGATCCCCATGCACCCCCCGAATGCAAAAAAAACATCTTTCATCACTCCCCATGGACTCTACTGTTACAATGTGATGCCTTTCGACCGCAAGGATGTTTAGTTTCTCGGATGTTGGTGACGAAGATATTCAATTGTTGCTACATTAGCCTGATGAAAGTCTATATGGAAAGTAATCTCTATTAAAATCCAAGCTTAGCTTGGGATCGCGGCTGCATCTCATGACAGTTTCGCCTCACCTCAGTATGGCATGGCGAACCCTTTAAATAACGCCGGGAGGTCGGTAGATTCCTTGGCATCGGTAACGAGGAATAAGGCTAATCTGCCTGACTTAAAGCCATCTTGCAATCCACCGGCCCCCGGCTCTAAAAGGGGATCCGGCAAGCAGCCGTAGATTAGTGCTCTTGGGCGTTTTATTTCGGTTCCTTGAAGCAGGTTGAAACCACTAGCCGCTACGAGGAAACCAGCAAAGACGAATGGAATGAGAATGCGGCCCAGGGCATTCATAGCGATCAAGTAATACACGAGCCCGTTCTTGTGAGGGGAAGCGGTGACACCTCCTACACCTCTACCTAGCAGCCTCTGATATAGCAATAAGCGCCGCCTTGTTTAAAGAATGTGGGGATGCGAAGTTGAGGTCTGTGTTCTTTATCATCAAATCCTTAACTGACGCGGAGACCAAATATAGCCACCTCGAACGAGCTGCCTTAGCCCTCCGGACAGCCGCCCAAAAGCTCCGCCCATACTTCTAGGCTCATCTCGTTATGGTGCTAACTGATCTTCCACTTCGGGGCACAATTCATAAACTGATGCAGTCAGAAAGTGGTCAAAGTTCCGAGCCAAATGGAGTTAGCGGTATGGCATCTAGTGGCCAGAGACTTTCGGAATGAGGCGAGTCTTAGATGTCGGCTTCATCGAAGAAATCCGGTAGCCCCGGACACACGCCCAGATCAGCGGGCTGGTGGACACTACAGCGTAGATTGGGCTTCCGAGACAAACCGAGGGCGAGACCTTGGGTTTAGACTGCACCTCCCAAGGAATGGTGAGACACGGGCGGTATGGTTGAGCCTGCACAGCCTCAACAACGAATCAAAGTACAAGACCATGATAGCCGGACTCGAGCTCGCACTTGCCATGGGTGTTGACAGTCTTTAGTTCAGAGTGATTCACAACTAGTTGTCGGACAGGTTAACGCAAAATTCGAGTCTAGGGATCCCTGAATGGCGAAGTATGCTTCCTTAGTCAAGCATAAATTAAATACCCTCTCGGCCTGGAAACTTGAACATGTCCCCTAGGACTGTAATGAGAGGGTCGATGCCTTAGCCACCATGGTTGCTTCATTGCCGATAAGGGAAACCGTATTTCTCCCCATCTACTATCAACCGGACTCTCAAATCTGCATGCCCGGAGTAAAGCGGATAGAGGAAGTTCCCCCATCCTAGATGGACCCCATACGACTATACATAGCCACGGGGGAACTACCTAATGACAGAGATAAGGCTCACAAGGTTCAAATTCAGTTGGCTAGATTCTCCATGGTAGACGGGCAGCTTCTCCTGAGCTATCGGCAGGCGACCATTACCTTATGTGTCTAACTCAGGAGCAAGGCTGAGTATGTGATGGAAATTTGAATTGCATGAAGGCATATCTGAAATCACCCAGGAAGAACTCTAACCTAGGGCTCACACTCGGTATTGGCGACTATGAAGTCGGATGCTGCGATTACGTTAAGAAATGCTTGACCCTTGCCGGCGAATGTCCCTATCTTGAGAATCAGGTCTGAAGACTTGGTCTCCATCTCTAACCGGATTGGTCATTCTGATGGGGATTAATATAGTCGGTCAGCTTCCCAGCACATTCTGCTTAAAAACTATTATTGGTGCCACGGATTATTTCGAGTAAATGGATGGGAGTTGGCGCTCTCGTCAATCAAAAAGATAGAAGTATTTTCGGTTTATGCGGAAAAACATTGTACCGGTTCGGCATCTAAATGTCGTATCGATGCGAACGCGATTTAATGATAAAGTCTCGAGGCTTTTGCGAATTGACAATAAAAATTTATCTCTGCTGCCCTCGGTATCCGCAAAAGCAATGGCCAAGCGAGAAGCCTCCATGAAAACCACAGTGGCGCCTTGAAAGCGGTTAGACTCGCTAAAGAGGAAATGGGTGGAAGAACCCTTTGAGGTGCTATGGGCTGAAACCACTACCCGAAAGCCAACCGACATCTCTCCTTTTGCTCTCACTTACGGGATGGAAGCCGTTATCCCCACCGAAATTGGTCTACCCACCATCCGAACAGCTACACCCGAGTCAAAAAATGTGGAATCAATAGCCAGAGAGTTAGACGTAAGTGATGAGCTACGAGAAGCCGCGGCAATCCGCGTAGCGTCTATAGCTATTTGCTTGTAGCGAACTCTTACCTGCATGACGGGTAAAGCCTCGAGTGTTGATCGAGGCGATCGATCTTGAGGAAAGTTTTCAAAGTCTTTGCGAGACCCCACTACGAGGAAATTCCAACCTTCAGGAAGGACCTTATGACAATACCTGATGGAAAAGCCCGAGATTCACTCTGTATAGATAAAGCAGGATGGAACCCACGTACTGAAATGTAGATACCATGCATGAAGGTATTATCAATAAAAGAATATCTTTATTTTTTGCCTACTCATATCTCTCTTGCATATTTTTCATTATCACGAGGTTAAATTTAAAAGTCAGGATGGCTCGATCAAAATGACCTATCAGGCCCGGCTTCATGATAACATTTGCTATTTGGTCAAATTTAAAAGCCCAAGATAGGCGCGATAAAATGACTATCATTCGCCTGGATATATCATTGTCAAATGCAAAAGCCCGGGTGGCGCGGTAAAATTACCTATCCGGCCCAGCATGGATAACATCTAGCTGGTCGAATAAAAGCTTTCGGATAGGCGTGAGTAAAATAACCTATCCGTATTATAGACAACATCTAGGCTGGTAAAATTTAAAAAGCTTGGATAAGGCGCGATAAAAAATGACATCGACCCGGCGTATATAACATCTAATTTGGTCAAATTTAAAAGCAGGATAGGCGTAGTAAAATGACCCTATACGGCCCGGCATGAATAACATCCTATCAAATGCAAAAGCCCAGGATGATCACGATGATAAAATGACATATCGGAAGCTGTACTGATTAACATCGTGGTCAAATTTAAAAGCTTACGGATGGCGTAGTAAAATGACCTATCCGATGACCTCGATCAGCATCTGAACGTCAAGTAAAAGCCCGGGATAGGCGTGGTAAAATGACCTATCACGGCCCGGCATAGATAACATCCTGATGGTGGTACAAAAGTGGGATGGCGTAGTGAATTACCTATCAGGCGACTGTGAGCGCCCATCAGGCTCCATACGGGATGATTTCTACACGCCACATGCACGCTCGAATGGATGCGCGCTTCAGAAAGCAAAATCAATACAAACCGGGATGAGGCATTAGTCTAAAAGCGTACAAACGGAGTATCAAAAAACAAAAATGCTTGAAGAAGAAAGGGATGTGGTGTTTGGTGCAAAAAACAACGAACAATATAAGTCTTGTCTCACAAAGCACTTTCGAAGCCACCTGGATTAACGACGACATCCTTAAACAGTCGTCAGGTGGTGGGAGACCCATCGGAAGAGTCGCCTTTCACTCCGTGGAGATTGGGGCGTTCTCCGGATCTCCTCCTTGCCCCTTCACAATTTGGATCAGTTTGGAGCAGCGAGCCAGGTCCTTAAGGGACGGGGGTTAGCAAAGAACTTTGGAGTTAGCGGGACTGAAGGATCCGACATTCCATCCGGGATCTGAGGCTTGCTCCCGCATATGTTGTGTGTAAAAACACAACAACCATAGCCATAGTTGAACAGCGTGTCGCCGCTTGCATCGAACTTCGGCCTCCATCGCCTCTCATCGACAACGGCCTTTTCCGGAGAGAGGCGGCGAAATCATACTTTATGGTCCCGAGCTCAGATCGAGGAAGAGTCGCTCGTCAGGTCAAGCATTTGCTTTTCTTCCTCATATGCAAGCTTCCCCTCGAAATGGACAAATGCCTCTGAGCAACTCCATGCTTGGACTCGCTCTCGGTGAGCACTTTTCATGGCCAAGCCCAGGCAAATTGGGCAGGGCAGCTCGACTCCATCGTGCTCGAGCAGTGGGCCCCTTGGGTCTCCAGCTTGACAATCGCTGCCTCGTAGGCGTCTTGAGTATCCTCGACCTCGGCTGGCGGCTCTTTCAATAGATTGTAGCCTCGGCTCCGAGACGGCCAATACCCTTGACTTAGCATCCTTTAATGAAGCACTGCATCTCAGCTTGGCCATTCATTGGACATATAATGAATGAGGACTGAGCCGGATACCTGGATTTCGGGTGGTCCCTTCAGTGATCCTTTGTACAATCCCTAGGGAAGATACGGTGGAACTTCACTAAGGAAAGGAAATAAACACATGCATTAATTTAATATCCTAATTATATATAAAAGACCACTACATATAGATAAGGACTCGTAAGGAAGTTCGATCACGAATATCAAAGCATTCTAAGAGTATTTGTGAATTTAGAGAGGTAAAAGTGAGAGATAAATAAGTCAATACAACAAAACAAAAACGAGATAGATGCGATGGTGTCGCTATGGTACATTGACGGGAAGAGCGGTGTCGAATCTGGCTCGAAATAAGCCCTACGAATTGTCTGGACCTAGGGAATGGATTTAAAACAATAATGTGAGATAATAAATCTCAGTGAGTGACATAGTTTATAAGGAAAATAACATTCTTTTTATTTACAAAGATTTCTTCTCTCAAAACCTCCCGTCCACTCTTTTAAAAAGTTTCTAGTTTAGAAACATTTCTGAAACGACTTCTGCAAAGTCCAACATATGTAAATCATCTTCAACAATTTAAGCGAACACAATGTTAAGAAAACTATAATCGAGCTGTACACAACATAAAGCCAATCATAAAGCATGTATGGCCACCATGTAATAAAGTAACCATGAAATGCACCATAACCATAAGTATTAAAATAGTTATACCATATTCAGAAATCAACAGCGTACCATACCATGTACCCATCATAAATCGTCGGTAAGCCCGACCTCCGCGACAAGTGACGCTAATAAACTGTGGTTACACAGGCCATCACGTGGCAACTAATAAACCTCTAGGTAGACAGAGCCCGTGGCGTGAATGATATAGCCTCCCGGATGAACGCCGTCAGCGTGGCAACTAATAAAACCTGGGGTAAGCACGGTCATCCGCACGTGGCACCTAATAAACCTCGGGTAAAGCACGGCCATCCGTTGGCGCTAATAAACCTCGGGTGAACACACGGCCAAATCAACGTGTGACTAATAAAATGCGTTCCTGCTCACATGTACTTTTCGATATCTTGTCATCGGAGTCACTCCACAAATCTCAAGATCCATTTTTTTAAACAATAGTTTTTCAAGGTGGTTTTACAACCTGTCCGCGTCGTCTGAAAATATTGAGAATCTGGCGAGGCCCCGTGAGAACTTCGATACAACTACGAAACGGGTTAAAATGTTGACAAATTTCACATGAAATGATAACTTGTTTTATATGAGATGATAATCGCATTTGTATGCAACCAACCATTTGATCAAAACAGTATATATATGTAAAATATTTAATCACAATAGATATATCAACATAATACCCCAAATCATTTAAAAACATATAAACCACTCACAGACTACAGACGCTCAGTCTTGTCCTCCCGCAGGATCGTCTCCCGGCTCGGCGTGAGTGCCTGTAATATAAATAAAATACCACTTAGGCTCCAATAATTGAACCAACAACATTGGGATGCCCTGAGCCTCGGTTAATTTTAGAACTATGAACCCGACTAAATTTGACTGCAGCATGCCTAATTGCTCTGAGTGTACCTTTATAGGCGATACTCAAATTAAGGATTTTAAGCGGGAGCTAATTTCTCGAAATTGAATCGTCCAATAATTCATAAAAACATCCAATTTCACTAATCCAACTCCAATTTTGCCTAACTTGACCAATTTGTACTCGATTTCAGTCCAAAATTTTCGGTAATTACTCGAAATGACCCAAAAATGAAAAATCAACCAGCGATATTCCGAATTCTGACCATATATCGATGGAAAGCCCGAGAGACCGAGGAACTCATCAGTACCATTACCTTGGTCCAACATTTGTTGTGGTGGCGGCTTCGATCCAGTCGGCGACTTTGTTTTAAATCGTAGCTTTCAATAGTGAAGATCCGTAAAGAGGCCGCGGAAAATGAGTTAGGTCAAAAATGGTGAGAGGGAGGTATGGGTTGGCCGAAAATGGCCTGAAATGGCCGGAAAGTCAAGAAAAGTCCGGTGACCCACCGGTGGTAGCCCAGTCGCCGCTCCGTAGGCGAATCTGACGCATCGTGCCGGTGTGGAAACTCTGGCGTGATCGTCAGAAGGTCGTGCTTCCCCAGGCCGTGCGTGTTGCGGTGGCTGGCGGTGTTCTCTTTGGTCCAAAACTCCACGGCTCGCAAATGGGTCAAAACGACCCAACTCGGTGTTCACGATTTTGGAGAGTTTTTCCTAGGGTTTTGGGCTTCGAAGATGGTGTTTTGGGGCTAAGGGTTTTCATTGGCACCCAAGTTATGTTATATAGGGCCTAGAATTCGCTTCCCAGGCTAACAGGGCTTAGGACTTCTTGGCGGCTAAGAGTCTTCTTGTTTAGAGCACCTCATAAGCGTAACTTTTATCCAGTAGTCGGATTGTGGCGTTAGCCGATCATGAACTTCGTATCGACGAGAGCTGCTGGCGTGCTTTAGGTGGCAAACTATTCATCCTCGAAAAAAAGTCAACTTGGGCCCTATATACTAAGTGTTGGTCAAACTTGGTCGCGATGTTAAAAGCTTCGTGTGCCCAGTGCAATTAGTTCTGCAGCCTACCCCCTTAAAGGAAAATTTCGTCCACGAAATTCGTACCTGTGTCATGGAAGAGGTGAGGGTACTGGCTCTGCATTTGGTCCTCCCGCTCCCAGGTCGCCTCCTCGACTAGGTGGTTTCTCCACATAATCTTCACTAAGGATATTGTCTTGTTGCTAAGCTCCTTCTCTTCTCTACCCAGAATCTGCACTAGTTGCTCCTCGTAGGATAAGTCATCCCTCAGCTCGATCTCTGGCTTCTCCAACACATGTGAGGGGATGCAGGATATACTTGCGTCAGCCTGGAGATGTGGAAAACGTGTCGGACCTAAAGCTCCCTCAAACTGTAGTCCACAATCTATAAAACGCTGGACTTATCCTCTCAACAATCTCAAAAGGTCCAATGTAACGAGGACTTAGCTTCCCTCGCTTCCCAAAGCGTACCACGCCCTTCCAAGGAGAGAGCTTAAAAAACACGCGATCTTCAACCTCAAACTCAAGATCTTTCCTTCGCTTGTCCGCATAGCTCTTTTGCCTATCTTGGTACTTTCAACTTTGGCACATTATAACATTAACCTTGTCCACTGTCGTTTGTACAATCTCAGGGCCTAGTAACTTCCTTTCGCCAGTCTCATTCCAACATAATGGAGTGCGACATTGTTTCCCATACAATGCCTCATAAGGTGACATCTCAATGCTTGAGTGATAGTTGTTGTTATAAGTGAACTCTGACAAAGGTAGATATTCATTCCAATGTCCTTTACCAATTGCGATGCGCATGACCTCAACATATCCTCTAAGGTCTGAATAGTCCTCTCAGATTGCCCATCGGTCTGAGGGTGAAAAGCGGTACTCAAATTCAATCTGACACCTAGTTCCTTTATCAATCTCTTCCAAAACCTCGGTGAATGGAATTGGATCTCTCATCGGGATGATCACGACCACTGGCACCATACGAAACTCACTATATGATTCATGAAGAGTTAGGTTAGTTCTGAGGAAAACTTCTCACGAATAGGTAAGAAATGTGCGGACTTGGTGAGTCGATCAACTACTACCCAAATGCCGTCATGTCTCTGAGTTGTGGGAGGGAGCTTGAATATAAAATCCGTTGTGATGTGCTCCCATTTCCGATACGGAATGGTAAGAGCTGTGAAGTCGAAGGCTTTTGTCTCTACGCCTTTACTGATGTAAACTAAGCACTTGGATACATACTCATCAACCTCTTTTTCATCACGACCACCAATAATATTCCTTGTCTGGTACATCTTGGTACTCAGTTACGCATAGCATAAAGCGGAGCTATGGGCTTCCCAGCTCACGCCCCTTTTAACTCTTGGTTGTTGGAACACTAGTCTAAGACAGTACCAAAGGCTCCATCGTCTCTAATAGCAAAATCCATTGTCCCCCTCTTCGTGCTTCTTCTCTCATGCTCATCAAGCCAGGGATCTTCTAGTTGACTGCCTCGGGAATTTGATGCTACAAGTATCGATTAGTAGTTGGAAGCTAGCAAAAAGTGCTCCTGAAACATGCATCCCGACTCGACACCCGACTCTGCCAATTAGGCCATCAACGGAAGTTGTATGAAAGTGCATATAAGCAGCGAAAGAGCTGTGGGCTTCACCTTTCCAAGGCATCGCCACTACATTAGCCTTACGGATGGTGGTCGATAGTGCGATCATAATCCTTAAGCCTTTCATCACCTCAGCATAAGTTTAACTCTTTATGGGTAAGCAAATATTTAAAGGCTCTTATGGTCGGTAAATATCGGCACCTTGTCTGATAATGCCTCCACGTCTTCAATGCGAAATCTGCAAGCGAGTTCCAGTCATGGGTAGGATAATTCGACTCGTGTTTCTTCAAGCGTGGAAGCATACGCCACAACTCTCTTATATTACATCAACCGCCTTGACCTAAACCACGATGAAGCATCGTTGTAAACCTCAGCCCCTCGGTCTGCCCTACGGTAATGTCGAGCCGAGGGCGTGTTAACTGCTTTCCTTGAGTGTTTGGAAGCTTCCCTCAGCGCTGTCGATCCGTTCAAACTCCGCTCCTTTCTGGTCAACCCATGAAGTGGTCACCGCTATCTTTGAGAACCCTTCTATGAACACCAACGATGTCTCTGCTAATCTAGGAAACTCCGCATACATCACGAGTAGTGGGTTTGCTCCACAGTCGCCACTTTCTTCTACCTTACGAGGGTCCACGTAAATGCCATCGGCGGACACCACATGCAGAAATCCCACTTCATTTCGACCAAAACTCGCATTTGTTGAACTTGGCATACAAGCGTCTGTATGCGTTTGTAACGCAAGCCCAAATGTCTCTCATGCTCAACTCGCTCTCAGTACACCAAGATATCGTCGATGAAGACAATGATAAGCGAATCCAGTATGAATGAAAAGACACGGTTCATCAAATCCATGAAAGATTCTTCAGGGCATTGGTGAGTCGAAATACATTACTAGAAAACTCATAATGCCCATATCTCGTCTGAATCTTGTCTTAGAGCGTTCGATTCCCTAATCAGCCAGCGATGGTGTGCCACGACCCCTCAAGTTAATCTTAGAGAACACTTTTGCACCACGGAGGCCGTCGAATAAATCATCGTCAGAGGCAAGGTTTATTACGAATGGTGACCTTATTCAAGCGTCATAGTCCACACCCATGACCTCAGTACCATTCTTCTTCTTCACAAATAACACCGGCGCTCCCCAAGGTGAAATACTGGGCCTAATAAATCCCCCATCCACCAACTCTTGTAGCTACGCCTTCAACTCTTTCAACTCGGCCGGTGCCATTCTATAGGGTGGTAAGGAGATAGGAGCTGTACCAGGAACTAAGTCGATGGGAAAGTTTGTCTCCTGGATTACGGAGGTGGAGCCTAGAGATCGTCGGGGAAACACATCTGGGAATTCCCTCCTCTTGGTACATCCTCCAGTCTCTTCATCATCGTCAACTAAGTGAAATTTAAATTGCCTCTGACCTTTTTTGAGTAACCATACAGCGAGGAATGGCGAAATCAAACACAGAGGGGTGCTTGCCTCCGTTCTCCATAGAAGATTACTATTGGTAGTCCCGGTCGTCTAAGTATCACCTCCTTGCGGAAACAATCCATCGAAGCATAGTTTGAAGCAAGCCAATCCATCCCAAGAATCACATCCAACCCCTTGGGGTCTAACCCTGCACTATCAAATCTGTTTCCATATCTTGACCCTCAATAGAAAGCAAGCTACCCTTAAGCATCTGGCTAGGCCATAGGGACTCTCCTGTGGGTGTAGCAATCTCCAAGCCACAACCCAAAAGGAGCTAAGGTCGCCTACGACTAGGTATAACATACTCACGTGAAATAAAGAGTGTGTAGCCCCTGGATCGATGAGTACACGTGCATCGTCACCAAAAATAGATAATGTACTGTCATCCGTCGGGGTGTGATGCCTCTGGTCATCGCATAAACCACACCTCCTAGCGGAGTGGTCGTCCTCTACGTCCCTGCCTCTGCAGCGTGGTGCGGGGCTGGCTGTCTGTATTGGCGGGTGCGCCACTGTCTGCGTATCCGGTCCCAGTAATCCTTGGCCGTGGAGCAGAGGCACCGGTCGAGACCCTAGTATGGGTACGGACCCTCGATAGGGCGATCCCTCTTGAATGTCTGTCTTGCCTTGAAAGCATGTATAATCCCGCACCGGCGGGGTCCATCATGAACCTTGCCGCATACCTTAAATAAAGACGAGGCAAAGCCGCCTCGATGCGGACCGAAAATAGCTACGCGCGCTCAACTGCGTGAGAAATCGAGCCATGTGTGTGTCCACCTCTTTGGAGCCCGCTACCGCTGGCACCACGTCTGTCCCCACTGGATCCTCTGCTTGCTTGCAGGGAGATCCCAGGCTGAAACACCTCTTGGACAATCACATTGGGGTTCCACGAAGACAATCCATCGTATGGCCAGGCCTT
The DNA here is from genome assembly GCA_016808115.1 of Tetrastigma voinierianum. Lineage (NCBI taxonomy): Eukaryota > Viridiplantae > Streptophyta > Magnoliopsida > Vitales > Vitaceae > Tetrastigma > Tetrastigma voinierianum. The sequence continues at coordinate 159,521 of JAEQBH010005380.1, forward strand.
TGGTGGCCATCCGGGGGTGCGTCTCTCTACCTCTAGGCGGCATCCCTCGTCGGCCCAGTGCGATGGGATGATCCCGGACCACTAGAGGCTGGTATCGTCTCAGCCAACCAGTCGAAACCTCCTCTTCTTGGCGACTTCATTCGCAGCCAAATTTGGGCGAAATCGTGCTCATCTAAACTGCGCTTCATTACTCGAAAGCGTCATACTACCTGAGTGAGTGTCACCGAACTCCAGCCTCTTGGCAGATCTCGACAAGGTGAGAACCTTTCGGTGTGAAAGAAGCGACCTTGAGCTGTGCCCAGTGTGGCGTTCCTAGGCCTCTCATCGCCCACCACTTCCTTGCACATTACCAGGCGAGAAACCGGTATCGACTACGTCTCATCCAGGACATTGCATTCCCCGTCCGAGAATCTTCTCTGTGTCATCCCAGCCGGGGATAGGGCCGCCATGGGATCGTGGCGCCATCAAAACCCACTTCTCTCCAGTGATCGAGTCAGGCGCTCGACAAGATTTTCCCTCTCGATTTTGAGCCTTTGACTTTCCATAGAAACTCTTCAGGACCACAATACCTGGGCATATCGGAAGGAGAAGCTGACCACGAGATCAAAATCAGCTGATTGATTAATGATGGATTTTGGAAGGTATTTAAACCTTGGATGAGTTGCTGATATTTGACCCCGATTTGAGAAGCCTGGGCTGATACTGTTTGCAGTGGACGACAGGATACCCTCTCGGGATTTCGAGATTGGTCATGTGAAGTCCTTGTCTGATCCCTGAGGAAGATACGGTGGGAACTACACTTTAAGGAGGAAGTAAACACATGCATTAATTTAATATCCCAATTATATATAAGACCCACTACATATATAGATAAGGACTCGTAAAGTTCGATACGAATATCGAGACGTCCCCAAGTATTTGTGAATTTAGAGGTACAAGTAATTATCTTTGCAGTGTAATGAGAAGCGGTGTCGAATGCGGAGGCGAGAAATAAGCCCTCTATTTAATGCGGACCTAGGAATGGATTTAAAACAATAATGTGAGATAATAAATCTCGGTGGTGCATAGTTTATAAGAGTAACATTCTTTTTATTTACAAAGATTTCTTCTCTCAAGCCTCCGTCCACTCTTTTAAAGTTTCCAGTTTAGAAACATTTCACAAAACCCAACTTTACCCCAAGTCCAACATATGTAAATCATGCTCAACAATTTAGCCGACACAATGTTAAGAAAACTATAATCTGAACTGTACACAACATAAAGCCAATCATAAAGCATGTATAGCCACCATGTAATAAAGTAACCATGAAATGCACCATAACCATAAGTATTAAATGCATTCTATATATATTATGTACTGCATACCATGTACCCATCACAAGCCGTCGGTAAGCCCGACCCTCCACGTTACCCCGTGGCAATAATACAAATGCGTGAGATTTTTGCAGGCCATCACGTGGCAACTAATAAACCTCTAGGTAGACCTGGCCATCACGTGACAACTAATAAACCTTCGGGTAAACCCGGCCATCACGTGGCAACTAATAAACCTTCGGGTAAACCTGGTCATCACGTGGCACCTAATAAACCGGGTAAACTTTTAGTGTCCGTGGCACCTAATAAACCTCGGGTGAACTGGCCATCAACGTGGCGACTAATACATCGTTCCTTACTCCACATGTACTTTCGACAATACCCGTATCAGAGTCATTCCTGAAATCTCGAGATCCATTTTTTTGCAAACAATAGTTTTCAAGGTAGTTTAAAACCTCCAATCCCACGTGCCCAAAATATTCAAATACCACGGACTCATCCACGAACTTCGATTACAACTTCCAAACAGTTAAAATGTTGACAAAATTCACATGAAATGATAACTTGTTTTATATGAGACCGATAATCACATTTGTATGCAACCAACCATTTGATAAAAAACAGTATATATATGTAAAATATTTAATCACAATAGATATATCAACATAATACCCCAAATCATTTAAAAACATGTAAACCACTCACTGACTACAGACGCTCAGTCTTGTCCTCCCACATGATCGTCTCCCGGCTCGGCGTGAATGCCTGTAATATAAATAAAATACCACTTAGGCTCCAATAATTGAACCAACGACATTGGGATGCCCCTAAGGCCTCAGTGTAATTTTTAGAACTATAGTCCCGCCTAAATTTGACCACTGCGAGAGGCCTGGTATACGGTGTGCCCTAGGCGATACTCAAAATTGGGGCTTTTCACCCGGGAGCTAATTTCTCGAAATTGAACCGTCCAATAATTCATAAAAATCCAGATTTCACTAATCGAGCTCCAGTTTTCCTGCTAACTTGACCAATTGGTATAATTTTAGTCAAACTTCACCATTAATTACGAAGAAATGACCCAAAAATGGAAAACTAACTTAAGCGATGTCAAAATTCACAAACCATATATCAATGGAAAGCCAGACCATGAACTCATCAGTACCATTACCGCCAAGTTGCCGATTTGCTGTGGTGGCGAGGCTTCGATCCAAGTAAGGCTGACTTTGTTTTTCGATAAGTAACTTTCAAGCGGTGAGAATACGCAAAAGGGGCCATGGAAATGAGTTGGATGGTCCAAAAATAATTGGGAGGGTATGGTTGGCTGCAAAATGGTAGCCTGAAATTGGCGGAAAAGTAAAGAAAAGTCCGTTGACCCCACGGTGGTCGCGTCCAGCTCGCTGACCCGTCCGATGCGTCGAGCGGTAGTGACTTGGCGTAAATTCTCCGGATGCGTGCTTCCCCCTGGCCGGTGCGTGTTGCAGGTGGCTGGCCGGTGTTGCCTCCTTTGGTCCAAAACTCTCTCAAATGGGTCAAAACGACCTAACTCGGTGTTCACGATTTTGGAGAGTTTTTCCTAGGGTTTTGGAGCTCAAGATGGTGTTTTGGGGGGCTAGGGTTTCATTTGGCACCCAAAGTTATGTTTATATAGGGCCTAGAGTTAAGCTTTGGTAAAAAACCCAGACAGACTTGGACACTGGTAAAGTGCTGCTGTTTGAACTTCTCATAGCCGTACTTTTCTTCATTAAGTCTGGATTATGGCGTTCTCCAATCTATCAAACTCATGTATCGGCGAGGCCTCGAAATGGTGCTTTAGTTAACCCAAAACTATTCATCTCGAAAAAGTCGACTTGGGCCCACATCTTAAGTGTTAATTGGCTGGGAAATTGGCGCAGTGGCGATGTTAAAGCTTCGTATTGGCCCAGTGCAGTCGTTGCATATCATGGCCGGATTCGGCGTCCTTAGCCGGGCTGAACTGCCGTGATCTTTGGCGCCATGTTAGAATAGTAGCGGCGGCACAAAGAAAACCCGTAGGAATATATAAATCAAGCATTGACGTAATATCCATAACGAAACTGCTATCTTACGATTGATCGGCGAAGGCGTGGTGCGATTCGCGAGACTTGTATCCGTCATCGATAATCCAGGATGTCTTTCTTAGGGTCCTTGCGGGAACGCTCATCGTGTAGTCCTCGCAGGGCCCATACTGGCTGCAACTCTGGGCATCAGAAGCATGTGCGGGTACAAATTGACCCCGGTAGATTGGTAAAAACGAACTCTCCGCGATTGGAGAAGGCTCCAAGCCCAGCGTGATATGCTTCACCTAGTCCGCCTTGGGAGCCGATACTTCCACTCTCGGAGAGCTTCGCCTGTGACGAAACATAACGATCGGTTATAATCCAGTCCGGTAGTGTGGGCATTAGCAGCCGGTACATAAACTCGACTGCTAGAGTTGACCCGGCCCGTCGGAAGAGGGGATTACTGAGGTCTTTTCGGAGCCGGATCGGCCTCCTTGACTCTATCTGGCGAGCCCCGGCTCCGTTTGATTTGTAGGCCCGGTCCCGGGAGAGTCGAGGATGATGTCGCTTGCACCTCGAACCTCCCTCGGCGGCGGTGACTAGGTCCCACGATGCGGGGCCGGGCGTGCCGGACTCACTCTAGAACTTCAGTGCTTCCTCTTGCGGGCGGCATAGCGATCAAACGGCCCGAGTCATCCCTCCTCTCGTTCCTCTTCTCAAATCTGGAGACCTTCATGTTTAGCACTAACCCGAGGCAATCCTCCTATGGACCCGAGGCGCGTTAGTTGCTAGATGCCTGCCTAGTCTGATCTTTACCACTCGAGGCGGGACGGGCCACTCGATTAGGAAGGGGAGTCGTCGAGACAACTACTCCACAGTTCCTCTGGCCCGGGACGGTATGGGCGAACTAGAATCCCAGCTCGGGGAGTAGACGACGATGGGTGTCCAGACACCGCACCCAGACTCGATGCCTGACAGCTGGGTCCACGAAGGAATGAGCGTACTTGAGTGGCCAGCCGTAAGGTCAGTAATGACAAAGGGCTCTCCTTCCACAATATCCAAAGGCAATGGTTGGGGAATGACCGGAAGGTTGCAAGGAGCCGGGTTGCGCCTCATGGAAGATATATTGCTGGAGTTAGCGAGAACCTTGTGTAGCGCTCTGCTTTCGAAAATCTACTAATGGACGGTGAATCTTCTCTAAGCTCGACTTCTCCACCCAGTCTGTGAGACCTTAGAAAATTCCAATTTTCTGAAAAAAGGCAAAATCGTAATTTCGGTGAAAATCCGAAATTTTTCTAGATCTCGGATGACAAAATGGGCTTCACCGTTGGAATCGTCTCACGAAATCTAGCTAACACGTTGATTTTCGTCAAATTCAGAGACAGTCGGAATTTCTTGCGTTTTTCGGCCCATTAGGTATCGGATCTTGAGTAAAACAACATTTGATGTGACCAAGATCACCTGTAACATTTACTCATGTGACACATGTTGCATGAGTAGAGGAAATGAAAATGGACGGTAGAGATAGTGCGAAGTGTCAAAATCAAGGCTTTGAGACATAAGTTGACATTAATATAATTGTTAATGAGGAAAAGACAAAACTTCAAGTAGTGGTCTTCTTCTTCAAAAAGATAGGAGAAAACGTGCAAGAGGAAAATGGAGATGCAGAAAGTTAGGTTCTGTGATTTTTAGAGAGAGAGAGAGAGTGCCTTCTCTCTAAGATCCCGAGTGATCGGACCGTCGGATTTCTTCGGGCCAAGAAGGAAAGTTGTTCTACACGACGAGGGCAACGCGTGGGCACCGGTTTCTTGGAGTTTCAACAAACTCCGTGAGGTAGGGGTTTTATCCTACTTGTTTTACCCTTTGTTTAAGTGTTTTATGATGCTTGTGTTGGTTTGAGGCCGTGAGTGGCCGTTTGATCGGTCCCAAATCTTGGAACCTAAGTGTGGAAATTTTTGGAACCCATTTAGACGTCACAGCCAAGCTATACCAGGGACTATTTTGGGTGTTTGTTTCATAATTTATGCAATAAACTGTGTGTTATGATGTCTTCATAGGGCCGAAATAGCCATGAAAATCGGTTAGTGGAACAAATGTTTGATGAGTGGGCCCATGGACCAGTGCCACTGCAATTTTAGAATGGTAAGCAGTCGGGTTTGTGTGAATTGGACAAAAAACGTCCATATGTTGTGTGTATGAAATTGTTTGAAATGAATGACTTGAGTTGGTTGATCAAAGAAATTAATAGGTTAATGTTTGATGTGTTAACATGATGCCATAGCTATATAGAATATAATTGTGGGTGTAGGCAATTGGAAATGGAATAGTGATTAGCTCAAGTGAGCAAATTTTGGAGTTGGTTGATCAAATTTGAATAACATGTGGTGTGATTGCAAATTTGATAATATATGCATATTTGATATATTGGTTGGATTGTGTTGAAATGACATAATGCATTCATATGCCTTCAGGTAACACAGAAATTAGGTGTGAGTGCATGACATGAACAAAATAAAGCGAACACATGGTTGCGAAAGGAATTTCACGGGGATGATTTTTGAAGAATGGGGGGTTGGGAGGCAGTCACAGCAGTCATTTTGGATAAGGACCATGGTTGTTTGAGTTCTCCAGCCAGCGTCTCGCGGAGGGTAGTCGTATTTTTCTTAGAAACTTCGGTAGTGTATTTTGAGAACAACAAGTTTTGTTTGAATGGTGTTTTCTCGCGCCATGGCTTAGGCAAGTGTGAGGAGTCGGGTGAGGACTGAGACATGGGAGCGAGCATGTAGGCGTTGAGTAGGATCACGTATTTACTTGAGGTGTGTATTAGTGATCTTTTGCCTGCCTTGGGTGGGAGTAGCCGTTTGAGAATTACCTGCGGGCGATAACTCTCCATGTCAAGGAATATTATTTCGAATCTAGAGAGGCGTTAGAGGAACAAACTCATCTTAGAAGCTTAGGGTTTTGAAGAAAGCTAGGGTTGTGGCTTGATGTTTTAGAGATAATATATGTGACTAAATTGTAAATTTTAATATGTATTTGTATTAAGAGAAATGTTATAACTCTTGAACTATTGGAAAATAGTTGGGTGTATATTTTGATGAGTATTGGTTTATGGGCCCAAGAGGCCATTTTTACTCAGGTATGAGTCTCGCGATACGAGACATATAGATTTTACATGAGGTTGTGGTTGTCATGAGACCCAGTTTTAGGCGACACACGATCCACCCCGGCCTGCACAACTGCTTTCCTGCCCACGAACAACCCAGGTTAGTCCATCGTAGCTTTAAATATAAGAAGAGGCCGTCAAGCCGAGATCTAACTTGGAGCCACACACCTAGGAAGGGCGAGGCGGGTTAATAGTAAGCGAAGCTGGGGAGCAGGTGTCTATCTCAGTCCCTCACCATATCTTTCTTTGCGCCCTCCGTCTTGGCGAGTCGAGGAGAGCCATTAACAGCACGAGTCGAGGACGCCGGAGGCAGGCATAGACATCCAGGCCGCACGCCTTTATTCTCGAGAAAGCAAATAATCTGCAACTCCACAGCGAGGATCGGCTGATCTGGAAATGGTTCAATCTGCGATGCTTGGAATTAAAAATACGGATGACGTTAGGATGGACAAGGGTCGGGGGTGCCTGGGTAAAATGTAAAAATTGCTTGACTATGGTTGGGAAGAAGCGTGGCCCGAGCGGGTGTACCCGGAGTAAAAAACACTGCCGTTGTGTTCTCCATCAGAGCTCATCCGCCCGTGTCATCGACTTGAAATTGATGTTGTTGGGCACACTCGCGATAGCTTTGCTCCTCCATCGTTAGGGCCTTGATGCTACTTGCGGCGCCGCTGCATTCGCCTTAGCGACCACTTGTGGAAGTTCTTGCGACCCCTCGCCATTCTCTGAGACGGATCAAGAGGAGAAGAGAGAATGAATATTAGACTCAAGCCATATGCGAGTTGAGTGCGAGCATACCCCACGCTGGGGCGGGACCGCCTGACCAAATAGGTTTTAAACCTAAACTCCCCCACCCCCTGAGTTCCTTGTAATTTGGAAACTAGTCGTTCACTAAGGTCCGCGTACTAAGAGACGGCTTGATGATTCTATGAATGAAGAGTGCGCGAAATGGCTCACGACGAATGCAACGTTAAACCGGCGTATTTGCGGAGGATGAAGTGCGCATGAGGAAAGCGGATAAACCCGAAAATGACAAGAAAGGAAAAGAGTACAACTTAATGATGCCCTATCTATATATATACGGCCTTTGGGGCACACAGCGATTCGCGTTTAATGCCTTGATATTAGATTGTCTCCCACTGGTGGTTTTGAACCATCGCGACACCTCGCTGAAAGCCTGAATAGCGAAGGTGGAGTCGAGGCTCGGGGGCCACTTCGCCGGCGGTTAAGTTAACGACGAAGCGTTAATAAGTTGTATAATGTTCAATGTTCGGTGGGGATGTTGAATCGTCATACCTAGTCTTCCAATAAGACACAAAGTCGTCAAGGAACTGCGATTTTATTAATTGCACCAAAAAGGTGTTGGCGTTACATAGCGTGCTTGACTAAGCAATCTCATGTTACAATAAATCAAACTAACATCAAGACCTTGTTGGACACTGAAAATACAAAAATATAGGCAAACGGCAACCGTTGGGCCAAGAAAGCCCTTCAAAGCTAAGAAGGAAAAAATGGGGGATGAGGGTGAAAGAATGGACATGAAGATCCACATAAGGGGATTCGACAGAGGTGTTCTTGGGTGTAGAGAAACCCACTCTTGTCCAGGACCATGGCGCAACATGAAACTAAGTGAGAATTTATATATGCGAGTTAGCACTCGCGCTTTAACTCACCTAGCGGGGCATTACGATAAAATCAGTGTATTTACTTTGTCCTGCAACTCAAGTTAATTCATACTTTCCAAGCTCATCTCTAAACCTTCCCTACCGGCTCATTTGAAGAGAAGTTAAACCAACAGCCTCGAGCTGAAATTTGCATGATCACGTATTAAGGCTGGGGCTGCCATCCGTATATGAGATGGCCTTCAGCTCTATCGACCCTTTATACGGAAGTTCTTGCCTTCTCGAGTCAAAGAATACAGTAAATATGCCACCTAAAAACAAGGAATTATCCTAGAAAAATACGTGTTGGAACAATCTAACATTAACAGCCCATCGGTACTTATACCAACCATCTCCCCTATAAATACTTTTCCCCGCTGATGAAAAATCACTTCCTCAATTGGGAAAAGGGGGGCATTGTGGGTACCATGGGCCCAGGTTCGGATCCCTTGGCGATCGGCCCTGTGAGACCACTGATGGGGCCCGACCCTAACCGGCCGGCCCCGAGGCGGTGGTAAGCCGAGGCGGCGGGCGACCCTTGGCCGGTGCGGGGCGACCCACCGGGTGCGGCGACCCTCCTCGGAGTGCGGGCGACCCTCCGCCCGGGTGCCGCAGCGATCTTTCCCGGATGCCTCCTCGCTTTCAGATTAGCGGCTTTGCCGGCAAGCTGCGTAGGCTCTGCATGATATAAGTATATGTTCTCCCCAGTCCAGTCACCCGTATCAGTAAATAGGAAAGCGTTCCCAACAACGGTCAGATTCGAGGAAGCGGTTACATAAAAGAAGAACAAGACATCCTTTCCGAGAAATGAGGCCAGCTTTGCCTATATGGGAAGAAATAGATCCCTCTTCATGAAAAGGTGGATCCTTTTCTCCTCCATAAAGAGAAAAAGAATCATACCAAATCGAGATGCGACACGCATTGGCAGATTAAGATAAGCTGTTTATTGCTAGCTGGAGTCTTTCAAAAAAGCTAACTTTTGCCATTGGAGGGACGGCGGAGCACCAAGTCGTCTTCTTTGATTTGTTTTTGTAGGTTGTAGCCGTGGTATTGTGAATGTCCCGGCGATCAACGGCTTTGAGAATTGGAGACTACAAACTTCAAATTAAAAAAAAAAAATTAGTGAAAGAGCGTGATTGAAAACTTAAAATGTTTCTTACACCATTTTTTTAATATCATTAAATATATTTAAAAAGAATTTTTTTTTAAAGCTAAACAAGTTACAATATATTAAACTTTTCCACTATGACTTGAACAGAATCGTTTTCCACTATGACTTGAACCATAACCCTCTTCCTCAACGTTCTACCACATCCACATGAGCTCGATCTAATGGGTAGAAAATAATTCATATATAAATTGTTATTTTTAATAATATAATTATTGTAACTGTCTCTTCTCTAATTTTCTCTTATCTTGTACTCTTTTAATCCATTTTCTTTAAGGAGAGTTGATTTTTCAGTTAATTTTTTACCTGAAATAACTCATTTGCACTTCATTTTTCATTTTTTTAGCTCAATAAAATGATTATTTTATTACTATGCTTTATTTATGTATGAACCATTTAGACGGAAAAATAGATGAACTGAGGTAGAATTTGTAGGCTTTATGCATAGTTTTTTTTATTAGGCTATGAGTTATAATAAAAACAAGTTTAAATCATATTACTTCCAAACTAATCTCCGTTCAAATCGAAATAGAAAAAGGCCACAGAATACGATTGCATTCAGAAGTCTCAGTCTCGTGACTTATCATGGTGTAAACTTGGATATCAAAAGATACACTAAAACACCAGGTAAACAAAGCATTAATTGTCTACACACTTTACTATTTATAATCAGAATTCCCAAACAACACTAACCCTACAAAAACCAGCGCCACCCAGAAACCCCATCTCCGATCACCCTCACGCCGCGCTTATGATCTGAATCAGGAACAGGCAGGTCCCCGTCGAAGCATTCTTGGTGGTAATCAGTCGCCATCCGTCGAAATCCACAGGCCTGAACATCCTGACTCTGCATTTGGAAATACATGTTGAACGCATAAATGTTCGTTCCGATCCAAGTTGTTGCAGGACGATCCGTATCCCAAAAGACCCGTACAATCCCGTTCAGGCAAGCGTAGTTGACGAGATCCCCAAGCTTCGACGAGTTCTTCATCTCCGGCTTACCGAACACGCACCACCTCGATTCCAAGGGGACAACTCCCTTGGCGGCCACCGGCATCTTGCTCTGGCCGTTCCCGGAGAAATCGATCGGAAATTTAGGTTTTCCGTCGAAGTAGAAAGATCCCCAGTAATAAACAAATTTACAGCACCGCCGCCTCTTCGAGTCCTCGTCAGAAGGCCAAGCCCGAAAAGAGTGAGCGCTCAATCGGCCAGGCCGGGCGGCGTCCGCCTCCGGTGGCTAGTTTCTTCATCAAGCCGTCGTAGAATCGTTTCGCCAAAGGTCCGATTCGCGAACTTGTTGCCGTCGATTTGGCCATCCGATCTCGCCGACTAAGATCTTCAAGTCGGGAACCTCGGATTTTCTCAGCGCTTAAACAAGAGTATCAAGTTTTGCATCAAACACATTCGAATACTCGATACTTACGGTCTTCAATCGACTCCCCACAATCATCAAGGAAGGCGAAATCAAGGGGGAAATCAGGGTTCTAGTAGAGGCTAAGAAAGGGGTAGATGTTGACGACGAAGGGGGAATTCTTCTCATTGATGAATCTCACGATTTCGAGCATCTGATCCTTGATGTCGCCGCGGAAGTCGCCGTCCAACTGCTTGTTGGACGCAAATTCGTAAACATCGGCGTTGAGAGCGACGGTGGCTTTGGCCTTCTCCCTAGACCGGCACTCTTCCAGAGCCTTCTGGACGTTCGCCAATGCAGGGAAGGTGATATTCACGAATGATCCATTGTAGCTCGTCAGGAATGGCTCGTTCCCCACAGCCACGTACCTGAAAAAAACAAAAAACAAAAAACAAAAAACAAAAAATGATGCTATTAGTCCGCTTTCGGTTCAAAGACGTTTAATTATTATTTGTTTTCGATCCAAAGGCTGCATATTTATAATTAGAGGATGGGTAATTGTTAGATTTTCATGGCTCTCACCATTGTGTAGATATTGGAGGAGCCCACAGTATCAGGAACTTTTCTCATATTTAATATGAGATAAGATTATAACTTATATATCATGAATGATATCAAAGCAAATATATCTTTAAGCAAATGATATATTTTAAAGTGGTGGGGAGCTATTGAGCATAAAATGAACGATGATTAGCTAATAAGTTATGGCTCAATGGTTAAGGGTTACACGAGCCATAATAAAGAAGCCAGTTCAAATCTCCATGATTAGAACTTGAAGCCAGTCATCATGACCTATGCCAACATATTTAGAATATTAGAAGAGGAATAATTTCCAATTAGCATGATCACCTAATATCGACACCACCATCATAGAGATGCTTGGAGATGGTATCCTTGACCCATTTCTTAGCCTTTTTGTACTTGAGATAAATGTTGAGATCCTTGTTTGGGATGGCGACCATGACCTCCATCCCACTCCCAACCAGGGCCTTGAGGGTCCATGAATCGGAATCAAAAAGCTTGACCTTATTGATGCCATTGTCTTTGAGCATGCCAACAACAACGCTGGGATGGAGAGTGTGGGAAGCCTGTGTTCCCCAGTTGACCCCAAGAGCATCGCCATGGCTGGTGAACAAGGATACTAGAAGGAATAATGCCCATAAGAAGGCCCTTCTTTGGGCCATGCTTTAATTTGGAGGGTTGACAATGGATGGAGATGGTGGAATTGATGGTGGGATTTGGAGAGAGAAAGAGAGAGAGATGGGTATTCACTGGTTTTTTTTTTGTGGGATTTGGAGAGAGAGAGAGAGAGAGAGAGAGAGAGAGAGAGAGAGATGGAGTATTCACTGGTTTTTTTTTTTTTGGTGGGACTGGAGAGAGAGAAAGAAAGAGAGTACTAATTCACTGGTTTTTTAGGGTGTGGAAGATGACTGTTTTCTTCCTGTGTTTTTTTTGGTTCCACAGACCAAGTCTTTCTACAAACACTCCTTTTTAACTGCCTTAACGACTTTCTATGTTTAGAGGGTTCAGTTGTATGGAGAATAATAAATTTGTCTTTTTTCTTTTTACCATCATTTCCCAACTCATTGGTTGTATTAAAATAATTTATTATTATCATTTTCGTAGGAATATAATTATTTGACTCATTATTATAATGGGGCATGGCTCGTTTTAAGGGAAGATAGGTTGTAAACTTTTTTTGTTTTTAAGAGAAAAATAATTTTATTGATTTGGTATCGATATATCATTAGAAGCATATGTCAATCATTAAGTAAGCGATCGAAACAACATTAAAGTTAATAACGTAATGAAGCGATTAATAATAAATATGTATTTGATAGTTGAATGCTGCAATTTGATATTCTTATTATAGTTATAATATCTTTATTACGATTCTGTAATATCTTGTGATTATTGATTTGATTTATTGTCTACGATATAATATCTTTCTTTAAATCAGAATCATTTCAGCACGATTAAATCTTTGCATCGCGACGATAAAACGAACCATCGTATTAAAATGCACTGACCATCTATCGCATCTGTCTGAACGGAGTAAATTTAAATCACTTTGAAAAAAGCAGTATAAGCAAAATACGTATTGGAATAATAGTTTATTGAGAAAAATAGAAAATAAGTGTGAATGCGAATATTTCGGCTCTTATGAGGATTAGTCTAAGTGTGATATGACTTAAAAACACATTTTTTATATGTACGGGCCCACTCAATATACCTTATTGTCTAATATAAAAAAAATGTAAATACTTTTTTTTAGTAATATCGTAAGTGTAAGAATAGTTACATTTTTTTATAATATTTTAAGTGTAAAAGGAGTAATGTTTTTAAGCATCTAATGTACAAAATGAGTTACACATACAATGGTAAATTAAAATTATAACATTTAAGAATAAATAACGTTAAATGAGTTGATTAAACGTATGAATAAATATTTGAAATGTTATAAAAATTATTAGGTTGAAGAAGATAATAAGATTTGATTTTTTATAACATTAAAAGTTTTAAAATATTAATTATTAATTTAAAAATTAAAACTTATCAATGAAATAAAGTGCGATGATTAAGAGTTGGATAGGAGCGTATGAAAAAGACTTCCATGCTTAGGAGTTTCTATGAAAACTATGTTTCTTGTGACGTTTGTAATACAAGTGAATAAATGTAAAAACGATATAATTAAAACCTAAAATTTAAAATAAATAAATACATATAATATATAGTTGCCTTTCAATAGTAGGTCCTTATTCAAAAATAATTTAACAAAACAAAAATATAAATGGGATTAGGTTAATTAATTATTCTCTTGATCTTTGAAAATATTTATGTGAAATCAATTTTAATTGCATTAAAAAAGTAGCATAATTAATCTAAATATTATATTAATTAAATAAAATTTAATAATTTGTAAAAAGGATGCTAGTGTTTTCCTCCTCCTTATTTATTAATAAAAAATAAAAAAATAAAACAAGAAACAAATAAAATTTTTAAAAAGTGAAAAAAATAAGAAAGAAAAGTGAAAATAAGGAAAATGGGAAAAAAAAAAGTAAAAAAATAAAGAAAATGGAAATAAAGAAATAAATAAAAGGATGCTTCACAGTTCACGCATCCTTTCTTCTCCACCCATGGCCTCTGCTTTCAATGAATGGAACTATCAACCATTTATTTCCATGTTGTTTGTTTTTATTTCTTTGTATTTGCTTTTTCTTAGTTTTGTTTTTTTTTCCTGGGTGCTTCAAATTACTCCCATAGATTGTTTTTCTTCGTTGGTTTGAAAGAATTATACTGTTTTTTCTTGTTATATCCACTATAGGTAGTGAAAATTTTGGTTCTTTATGATTTTTGTTTGAAATTCTGCGCAGTTGGGGATTAATTATCTCATGAACTCAATGAATTTTACAGTTGTAGAGTTGCTGGGTCTCAATGGGTCCTTTTACACTAGCCATTGATGCGAAGAAGTCGTTAATGGTGGTTTCAGGTAACCCATTTATTCATTAGCTGATTCGAGATTGATGTGGATGTGTTTCAGTGGTTGTGTAATTTGGGGCAAAATTTAGATGTTGTAGTGTTTTTGATATTGGATTGGGAATTTGGGGGAACTCGTATGTTATGTGATTCTAGTTTTGTAGCTTCGTATTAGTTTTAGTGTTCTTGTAGAGGATATAATTGTTATAGTGACTCTAATTTTCAGTTCTTTCTAGAGAAAATTTTGTTTGGGATTGATATATTCATCTTGGGTTTGAGCTGAAGGCTCAGTTTGGAACACAGAGAATCTTAGGAAAGAAAATAGAAAGGAAAAGTGGAAAGAAAATGAAAATAGATTCAAACTATAAAATTAATTATATATGTTTATTATTTCATTTTATTTATATACTCATTATCTAAGTACTAAGAAATTTAAAAATATGAAAATTTTTCAAAAATTTTGATTATATTTGATTACTCTTGTATATTTTTCATGGTAAAACCAAACATGAGAAAATCATTTTCCTTAATTTTTTTTTATTTCCCTAGTACTTCATGGGTCCCAAATGGAGCCGAAAGTTTTTAGCTAGAATCTCGAGTCTAATGCGTGTTATCATTTATTGAATAATTTATTCCTCAAATATGGTAATATGCTTCTATTTAAACTGCATGACATGAGGTCTAGAGATTTTTTGAGTCTGTTTGTTTAAGTTTTGAAAAGCGTTTTTTTGTTTTGAAAAACAAGGAGAACAAGGAAAACACATAGAACATGTTTGGTTTACAGTTTAGCTTGTTCTAAAAAGCACGAGGAACATAGAAAACACTAAATTAAGAGAACAAGAACAGTTTTCAAAAAACACAAAAACGACGTTATCTATATTTTAATGACACCACAAGAATAGTTATAAAAGCGAGGCTTAACGAGGCCACTGTTTCCTTTTCTTTTCCACAACACTCTCAGCAACAGGTAAATGATTGATGAAACTGGTTCAGCAGTTTGTTCTAGAAGGCTCCAGCTATCTCTTTATAGAGAGGAAAAAATCAAAACTTATGCTGATTACCTGGTTGCAATTGCCTTTCACTTGCCACCCCTCTCATCTCGTGGTCATTTCAAGGAATCATCTTTGTTTTTTGGTTATCTATAGACTATATTGTTGGTGTTTCTTATGGATACATCTTGTGCTGTTATCAAAGAACGCTGAAGAAGTTAGTTGGCTGATCATTTAAAGAGCTGCAAATATGTTTACCTGCTGAGATGATAATACCATCCTATTCAGAGAAAGGCAATACGCGATATTCTCTTAGTACCTTTCCTCCTTCATTGGTTATAGAAAGTTCGACACCAAAAATATGTTTATGCTTTTGGTAGTAATTCTCAGTGCTACAACTTGAAAAGCTTTCCTCAGGCTTTTATTTATTTATTGTAATATGGTATTTGCTTTGTCAATGCTGCTGGGCATTATTTGAATTTCATTTTTCTTTGAATTTCTCCATTGATGCTACTGGGGCATGACTTTATGTTTCCAATTAATTTTTTGTTCCGTTCTGTTGCTTCTTATTGATGATGAGATATAGTTTTGCAGATTCATCCAATAGGAAAATAAAAAATGCACAGCTTGGAAAAAGATTTATTTGCATCCCTCAGCACAGGGAAGAAAAGAATTCGCTTCATTCTATTTAGTGTCTTATGATCCTTCTAATCTGGAAGATTCTTGGTCACAAATGTGTCCAACAAATTCTCATCTGAATTTATGCAAATATTCATGTTCTTGTGTTATTTTCCTATAAAAAAAAATGGAAATTCATTTTCTAATTTATTAAATCCTGGATTTTAGATGTGATAATTAATATTTAAGCTGGAATAATTTTACTTCCAGTAACATTCATTTCTTTTTCATTAATAGTCTTGCATGAATGAAGGAGCGTTTGCATAAAAATATTTTGTGTACAGAGGATAAAATAGTAAATGAAATGAGTTTAAAGAAAAATATAAAAATAACAAATTAACTTTAATTTTTCGGCCTGCTTTCATGCTTTCTTTCTTTGGTTTTCCTTCGTATTTTCTTTCACTCAGATTTTATCCTCAAAAAATTTTCCACGAACCAAGCATAGCAATTAGCAAAATTGCATGTTTTTGTTTTTCCTTCTTCACTGAATACTTTTCTGATTTTGCAGAAGGCGCTGTGGCAGGGAGGGAACAGCTGGTGTGGTTGTTGAAACAGCTTTATACCCGATTGATACCATAAAGACTCGACTACCCAGGCAGGTTAATTATAAATTAATTATACTTTCATGCTAAGAGTGAAGATTAAGGACCTGTTCTATATATGTTTACACAGATTGTGACAGCCCTAAATGGACTGCTCTGATCATCTGCCAGTTAGATGGGTTTCTTTTTCACATCTTTGTTGATATCACATTTTAAGGATAGCGCTAGTTAACAGTTGCAGATGGCTACAATGGCGGATAAAAGAATAAGTCGATATCCCAAAACCTGGTTCTATGATTTAAATTGTTGTTCTTGTGTTTGACCTGTGATGGTGGGCCCTCTGCTGATTATTTTCATGTGTCTTTGGTATTGGATCGAGCCTGAGATGTGCAATGAAATAATTGAGGTGTCTATTACGACTTTTTCTTTGTAGAATTAATAAGATGGCGAGAGATGTCTATGTTTCTGTGTCATCTTGAATACTTGTGTTAAAACGACCAACTCTCTAAATCACTTATGTGTAAGTTGGATTTAATATGTTCTCATTGTGACTCCTCCTTCGTGTGCATGCTGACTGCATCTATGCCTGTGGAGGATTAGAGTCAGATTAAGGACTTTCAAATCAGCAGATGAGGATCAAATATTCAAATTTGCAAAAGGGGAGGGAAGTTTTACGAACTTAGGATCTCTTGCGAAGCCAGAGTTCGATACTGTGTTAACATTAACTCTCCTAAAAGCTCAAGCTTATAGGATTTGGGTTTAATATGAATATCATGACTTTAATACCCTCCCTCACGTGCATGCCCATACTCGCACGTGGAGAGTCAAACAAACCAAATAGAGCCCTCCATGGACTTTCGAATCAACAAGTGGGGAATAGAGCTGACTAAGGTAAACAAACTTCAGATACTCTTGTCAAGCGGATACACTTTGGCTTAACATGTGGCCTTTAGGAACCGTTAGGCCGGCCTTCTCAATACTCACAATTCTCTCGAACACAAAATACGGGGCACTCTGACTCGTATTTTATTAGCTACTAAATACAAGACAACCTTGCAAGGCTCCCACATCTCGGGATACTCTATGCTTTTAAATGGATCGACTCCAACATGCTGGATCTGATGACTTACAGACCCTTTATAGGATGCTCGAGGCAATCCTAGTACAATTATGACTAAGAGTCCTACTCTAACTCTAGTCTTCGATCCGACAAGCTTGGCGCAATCCTTCAGCTCTGGGAGTCTGGCTGAATGAAACTCCATACATGACCACGCAAATCCCATAGGAGTAGGAGTACTCCCGCTAGGAGTAAGGGTCGCTAAATCTGGGATTCTTTCCCTTTAGGAGTCCTTCTGTAGGACTCCTTGGTGTAGGAATCCTTGTTGCACTCGGATTAGGAAGCTTGCTTGGCGCAGCTCTCGCACTGTATCATTGTGACATTCCCCACGCGATTAGTTTTGCCTCGTACGCCGAGGCTCTGGCCGTGAGTGCCGTGGCGATATGTGCGCGTCGAACGGTGCCTTGCCTTCCCTCGTAATGGTGCCAACTCCACGCTTTGTGCCTCCGAGCACTTATTTCCCTGCTTTGCCTTGCTCTTTTTCCCTTAGGCGGGCCATGGGGCTAAGGCAGCGCCCTCATGCCGCACGGGACTCGTGTTATCTAGTCGAGGGGCTAACAGACTTTCGAATCAGCAAGTGGGGAATAAATTTCAGAGAGATGGCTCGAACCTAAGACCTCTTGTCTAGGGGTGCTAATGATGCGAGTCGAGTTCGAGTTGAAGCTGGCTCGACTCGAACTCGAGCTTCGAATCAGAGCTCGACCAGAACAACTCAGCGACTTGAAAAATGAAGCTTGAATCGAACCAGCATAAAACTGACTGGCTCAAGGCTCGAACTCGAGGCAGGGCTCGAACTTCCGACTCGAGCTCGAACTGGAGTCGAGCTCGAACTTCGAACTGGTGGAACTTCGAGCTCCAGGCCGGGCTTTCGAACTCAAATTGAGCTCAACTCAAGCTTGGTGCCCCAGATTGAACACGACTCGATATTGGACCATGTCATTTTAATAGTCCTCTGATTTATTAGTATTATCATATAAAACAAGGAATATGAATAATGGAAACAAACTACAGTGAGTCCAAAAACACAAAAATTAGAATTAACGATCACTACAGCCCAACATGTTGAAACTTGAGTTTTCAAGCAATCCCACATGATTCATCTTAAACAAATACACTTAAGCATAATATTCTTGGATTGCAACTTCAATATTCCAATAGCCTATGATAGGTGCTAGGTTTCCAAGGGCCACAATGATCATGAAAATGTGATATAACCTCGATCAAACTAAATAAGCGATCCAACCAAAAGCCCATCAAAAACAGTCTTCCACACAAACACTACCACCTGTGATTTGTTATTAATAATATTTAACTCTGTAAGAAAACATCAAATAAATAAGCTAAAGTGAAATCCATCTGACTTGAGAATTTTAATTTCATAAGTCAAAACCTATTGAATTGTCGGTTGTCGATTCCTTTGGAGTATTGGGAATTGGGATAAGAATTTCTTTAAGTGATCTTCATCTTTGTTCTCTGATAATATCAAATGTAAGTATTTATACATTTTAAAAAAAGTAAACTAAAATAATTAACAAGTAGTTCTTGCAGCTTTTTTTCTTTTCACTCCATGGAGGATCTACACCAATCGCGTACTTCCTCAACATTTGCCTTGTTTAAGACAAGTGAAGACCTATAGGGATCCTATTACGACCTCGGCACTAAAAGTTGCCTCGAAGCCACAGTGGTGATTAGGAGCAGCGAAAACATTCTTTGCCCAGCTTAGGCTAATCTGAAACTTCATAGATTTTCATGTGGCCAGGGCGTCAAATTTATATCTTGAGAAATGAAAAGCCTCATCAGAAATACAATCGATTCGATTTCCACCAGGTTAAACCTTGCCCCACTTCTAACCACTTGCAAAAGTTCTAACAAACTACTTGATGTACTTTATTAACTACCAGAGCATTTTAGAAGCAGTTCTACATTCACCTTTCTAGCATTAGAAAGAAAAAATGCATTCTCACATATTCATCATAAAGTTGATACATGACTGGCATCTCTAACTGCTAATCTTCTCCCGAGGCTCACTTGCGGAGAAAGCATTTTGGGGAATGTAATCTCTAGAGCCCTCATTTCAATCTAGGGTCGGTAAGCTCCTCTTGCCATTAGCATATTGCATTCACCCCAATTCTTGTCAAACCTTTGTTTCATGTTTTGAACCATACTCCTAACAAAATCATCAAGAGACTCGAATTTTTATCCAACAACACTTTAATCCTATGCACCTCACTAAGAAACAAGTTACAAGTTGGATATTCAGAACCTAATATAATGTTAGTAGTGTCTTTAAACACTTTTAAGACTTGAGCGATTTCTCGATCTTTTTTCCTCATCATCATTAGAATGACAACCATAATTATGATCATGTACTTTTATATCTAGGAAATACCTTTCTAAACTTGATAGCACAATCGACATGTCACCTCAAGTTGAATTCCAACGAGTCTTGCATTGAAAGGACTAATTTTCGCTCTTGCACGTTGTATTGGCTAACAAGTTCCTAGAAACCCATTGGTCGTGCCTCACTTGAATTCAAAGAAGTCCACAGTTTCATGGACTTTTGCAATAGTACTCTCTTGTTCAAGACCATGTTGAACCATTATATTGAGATATGTGCACAACAACGAACATGAAATAACCTTCCATTGCATACAAGCCTTTCATTAGATAAAATTATCCTTTAGTATCTGAATCTGAAGATCATTGCACTTGCATTGTCCATGAGTGTAGAAAACCTAAGAGAGAATGAAAAGAAATTATTGATTAGTTCACAAATCACAACTAAAAATACTAATATAAAGTATAGCCAAAAATATAAGCACACTTACTTTGTTCTCCAATTCCCTCCCTTAAACTTGTGTTAAGATGCGATCGGCTATGTTGCTTGCCTTTACGTGGAGGTAAGTGGACAAGTTGGCCTTTAACTCCTGAGCTTCCAATCAAGATCCACAAATGAATTTATTAAAACCCATATATTTGATCCTTTGTGGCCTTTGATATATACAAATCGTAATAGTCAAACTAATTCGATCCTATTTTCAACAATGCTTTTTAACCTTTCTTCTCAAATAGTAGACTTTGAAGAAGATGCATTCTTATAGTGTGACGAGACACACTAGTCCCAGCATGGTATTCCCGCTTCATCATCAAGTTAAATCGCTTCTCTTCTACAATAGTGAAAGGATGCTCATGCCTTTTCTAACGAGCCAATGTGATATCCCCTCTCGTCTTTAACATGTCAAATTTACCATTATGCAAAACCTTACTTCAAATCCAATTGGTTTTGTCACCGATACTTAGTCGAGATGGTAAAAATTAATCATTTATTACTGCTTAATGATCATATGCCTTTTGAACAAGTGTCCAAGTAATCGGTTCAAATGAGTAGTGCTTTAGTTGCCAAGATAGAAAGAGGAGATTTACGTATTTACCTTACTTTTTCCATTTCCCTTTTATCATTTCGGTTCGAAAATCATCCCAAACTTTTGATCTTCTTGGTCTTAAAATGTTGGGAAAGGGTTTTTCAACCTCACGGCTTCTTTCGATGTAGTGATGAGGAGAGGGTTCAGTGGTTTCCAAATTGCTGTCTTCTTTCATTAAGTTCATCGATTCCTTAATCTCATCCTCGATATTCACATAAAACTCCTCTACTCTTGAAGTGTCCATGGGTGTTGAAGATGTTTGTGGTCAGCTAGAAGACTTAGACATTACTGAAATACATATGATAAACTCAGTCATTATAACAACATAGTATAGACAGAACAAAACATATATGTAATGGCTAAAAGTTGAAGCTAAGAGCCTAATGTTACAAACCTTCTCACGCTTGCCGGTGATAATGTTAGAAGGATGGGAACTTCTCAGCCTCACGAAACGGGATCGAACCTTGAAGGGAAGTAGTTTACTAAAATAAATAAAATTAAGAAATAAAGAGGCCCTCTCGCCAGTAATCCACATTGCGATCTCTCAATGCTTCTTCAGGAAAAAAGAAAAAAGTTGCACGTTGATGGCTAATCGTACTCATTTTTGCTACGCGATGTTTTTTTTTTTTTTTTGAATAGTAAATTTATTTCCAAAGGGCAATACAACAAATAAAATCAGAAGCCCGAGGTTCCAGAGGAAGCAGCAGACCGGCTGCCTCCATATAGACATGGAAGCGGCATCGAAGCCCGGATACAAAATCAACATTTGCCCGGCCGTGAAACCAACCAAAAACAAGCCCACACCTTTGGGCATATGATGGCTTGACGAAAACCCGAAGAACCCCGCAAACGAGACTGACTTGCAACCTGCCAATTAAAGCAGACTACACCACGGCAAAAGGAGAAGCAAAAACCCAGCCCACATCTCGGGTCGAGGCGACCAAGGATACCCCGAATAAATAAACACGGTCGGGCTGAGAGCAGCTTAACCCGACCAAGGAAATCCACCCGGTCACCAGGGCCACGATCAACCAAGCGAGAAGAAGGTGCGCCTGAACACCTCACATTGTCTTGGTCCTCTGCGGGAGCCACGCTCTCGGGTGATCTGCGACAGAGAAAACCCCTTAGGCAAACCGGCTGGCCCCAGGCGACCAATTCTATCAAATGGGACATGCAAGCCCAGGGAGATCATCAGCTCACCATGCCGAATCGGACTAACCAAAATGGCCACAAAACCATCCGTGGACCAACTCTTAGTATCGCTGTCTCCGGCGCATACCGGCTTGTCGCCGACGAGGTAGTCCTTCATGCGACCACCGTTGATGCCATAACACACACCATCACGGATGCGGACCCGCGAGATTTCGGTCGACCATTGACTAACCTTATATTCCCGACCATGTGTTGATTACACAAAAGCGTCATCGTGCTGAGCATGTTCCCGAGCAAAGGCAGCGATTTCCAGCATGGGTGTCAGATTTGACCCGACCACCCCATGACTCCGTCTCAAGAACAGCCGCCGCCCGCCGGCGGAAGGACGAATGAGAACCATCCTTTGTTCTTCCCGCAACCCACCTTAGCAGGACTAGAACCGGATCGGGCGGCGGTACCTCCATCCCCATCCCGAATCTCGGATCCTAATATGAGTGAGCGCGACTCGGAACCTTGGATGGATCTAAGAAAATCTTTTATGCGTTTTGTTTAGTTGCGAAAATCTCACTTGTCAAGCAAGACACTTCAGATCTAAGAAAAGTAAACGAGGCAACTTTGTAAGGGAGGAAATCGAGATATTAGGGTTTCTTACGCTTCTTTGCTTCTTGTGTGTTGTGACACCTCGGCGGTACAATGTGACAAACAAAGGAAATCATGTAGGGTTTCTTTTGCTCATATCCATATGAGCATAACTCTTCCTATGTTTTCTTAAAATTACCAGAACCATCCCTAATTTTTTTCAAAATTCTAATCTTGAATTGAGTCAATCCCAGTAGGAAATTCGAGTTATTAGCCCGATTAAAGGTGGAGTTAGGCTTAGGCTTGGGTTGAGGGCTACTCCCAACCACCATATTCTCTTAAATCTTTTTTAAGAAAATTAATTATTTTTAAAATAAATATATTTATAACTAAATAAATAATGAAAATTTTGATTTTTAAGTCTAATTAAGAATATATTATTTATAACATCCCTAAGTAAAGATATCAAATATAAAAAGAAAACTTTTAAAAATTTTATATCTGTAAAAATATTTTAAAGTTTCTGTGTGAGGCTTCAGTCGAGGATTACAGAGTTGCTCGACTCGACTAAGATTAACATTCGGAGTCGAGGCTCGTCTCGTCGGTTTTGTGGGAGTTTTGATGAAGTCGAGGTTCGGGTGGCTCGCTGAGTTGTCTCGTCTCGTGCTTTTACTACTCTTGTCTAATGGGATGATGCTCGCTGTTGCGACCCGACTCTCCTAAAAGCTTTCAGATTTTAGGATTTGGGTTAATATGAATATCATGCCTTTAACACCCTCCTCGTAATGCGAGCTTGGTTTAGTAAGTCGCGAGTTGAACATCTCATTGCAAATTTGAATATTTGATTCTCATTTGTTGATTGGAAAGTCCTTAATGGACTCGACTCGATAACTCACGTGTGTAGGTATAAGGGCGCATGCATGAAAGGGAGGGGTGTTCTTTTATGATATTTGTTGAGCTCTAAATGAATGTTGACTTGTAAATAGAATAGGAAATTATTTGGAGTCCTTAAATTGAGGATTGATTGGTTTCCTTTTTTTGTTTTTAGGAATATATTAGTTTCCTTTTTATGTCTCTTGTTTCCTTTTTCCTTCACTTGTAATCCCCTATATAAACAGGGTGTATAGTCAATCTAAAATACAAAAAATTATCACTTTTCATCCCATATTTCGTGTCATGGTATCAGAGCTATAGGTTTCTAAAACCTGGGCATCATTTTGGCCTTCATTGCCATTTTTTTTGGCCTTCATAGCTGGATTGTTTTGCACTTTGGCATTTCTTTTTCTCTCATTTCTGTTTTGCTCACACAGTTGCGAAGGCCAGCAAGTTGTTCATCGAGGTTTTTCCATGAAAGATGTCGGAAGGTTATAGAGACGACTACTACAACACAATCGGAGGAGATTGTTCGATCTCAACAACACGGGAATTGCAAAATATTCGAGTACGCATATAGAAATTGGATGGAAAAATTACCTTAAATGGTCTCAACTTGTTCGCACTGTGCTGGAAAGGAAAGGGAAGATTAGCCATCTTATGGGTACAGAGTCGAAACCAGGAGATCCCCGTTTTGATGTATGGGATGAAGAAGATTCTATGATTATGGTGTGGCTATGGAATTCTATGACTCCTGAGATTAGTGACACATGTATGTTCTTGGCTATGGCTAAGGATATTTGGGATGCAATCCAACAAGCATTCAAAGCTAGAGATGAAACAAGGCATGTGAGATTGGTGAGAGGCGATTCTTTGCTGCTTGAGGAGAGTAAGCAGATTCTTGAATATGCCAATCAATTAGAAAACTTTGTGGCAGAACTTGATCATTATAGGGTGATAAAAACCAAATGTCTACGAGGGTGCCATTGTTACAAGGAATTCATTGAGCAAGATAGAGTCTATGTTGATTTTCTTGTTGGAGCAACACAGCAGAATTTGATCGAAGTTACAATCCAGATTCTTGGCAAGCAGGAGGTTCTGTGCTTTAATGAGGTGGTGGCACTGATTCGAGGAGAGGAAAGCCGAAGGGGTGTTATGCTAGAGACCATGAGCCTTGGATGGATCAGCCTGGTAACTTAAGCGAATAGCGAGGAGAAAGGAAAAGTAGTCACGCCTAAACACTTAGGTAGAGACAATCGATTGGAAGGAGAACAAGGGACAATCTTTGGTGCACCTATGCGAAAGGAAACCAAGGCACCTGAAGTGTTGGAAGCTGAATGGTAAGCCACGAGTTGAGAATGGGAGAAGCGTGGAGGGGCGACAAGGCTTCAATCTGCACATAAGCGAGGCTTTGCTAAAGCAGAGAGAAAAGTCAGCAATGGTGGGTTCAATAATGAGGAAATGGAGAAGCTGAGAAGCTTGTTGGGATCCCTTGACAAACCTATGGGTGCTTGTTCTTTGGCTCTTTCAGGCACACCTTAATTCTCTTTTTGCATAAATGCCTCAAACAAGGTTTTTGATGATGGCAGGTAATAGACTCGGTGCCACACTGAGCCATATGACACCAAAATCTCAACTTTCATACCTATGCTCAAGCCTAAGTAACAAGAAAATTGCGGTGGCCAGTGGCTCTTTAGCCTAATTTGCAGTTTGGAGACATATATTACACCTACCCTTATCCTTAAAAGTAATGTCATGTACCAAAATTGTCGACTGACCTTGTTTACATTCAAAAACACTTTCATGATCTTAAATGTTACATCTATTTTTCCGTTCTTATTTTGTTTTTCAGGAATAGGGTTCAGGGAGGAGGATTGGACTTGCTAAGGAAAGGAACGGTCTTTACCCCCTTGAATTATCTCAGAAAACTAGTAATAATTTGTCTTTGTCTTTTCTCAGTTCCTTAAATAAAGATACTATTTGATTGTATCACCTACGTCTAGGTCATCCATCTTTTAGGGTTTTAAAGGTCATGTTTCCTTATTTGTTCCAAGGATCAGATATTTCTGAGTTTCATTGCGAAACCTGTGAATGGGGCTTGTTGGTTTGTATCCTTAATTGATGACTACACTCGGGTTACATGGATCTTTCTTCTTAAACAAAAATCTGATGTTAGTATTGTTATACCTGATTTCCACTCAATGGTTCAAAACCAATTTGGGGTTCAAATAAAAGCTTTAGGACGAATAATGCTAGAATTACTTCAACAAGATTTTGTCCTTATTTTCACCGGTTATAGTGCATTCTCCATGACT